>JAXGGA010009317.1:0-52076 GCA_038373865.1 Uloborus plumipes
ATTTTCTTTATGATTACTATTATTGTTACTGTTTCATAGCAACCACGTTTTATTGTAAGAATGGATTTCATATTTAATCACATCAGCGTATATTTAAATTTTTATGGTATTGTGCAAACGAGTTTTGGCAACGTTAGAACTGTTATTGTTTTTGAAATTTTAAAGAGATTGATCAAAATAAAGTTATTGTGGTGTTATTTTACCACAGACATTTGAAACGCTCGCGCACCTGCTCGCTATTCGAGCAGGTATAGCCACGGAGTAGAAAGAAGGAGACAAATGTCCTACGGGTGCGCTAGTTTAAAAGTGGCAGCGAATTCTCACCGCCCACCAGAGGACGCTCTGCGCAATCCCTCCCGCTTTCCTAGAGGAATCAATGTACATGATACTGAATCTGTCATCTTTTTAAATGCTTTTTATGGGAAAGAATTTTTTTTTCAACTGGGTTTTGGTGTAAATCTTCGACGGACATTATGAATTAAATATGATTTTCACCCCAGGAAATTGGTGCCGTATTCTTTGAGAAATAGCTTTAATTGAATGCACTTACCAATTTTCCTAGTCTGAGAGAATCTCATTTTTTAGAGTCTGCTATTGGTAATAATATTTCTTTTTTCAAATGGAATTTTGTGTAAACCATCGATTAACATTATGAACTAAATATGATTCCGATCCCACCGAAATTTTTTGGCAATTTTTAAAATGCAGTCGATAAAGCATTTTTCTTAAAAAATACGGCAAACATTTCGGTTAGATCAAAATCATATTTAGTTCATTATGTTAATCGATGGTTTACACCAAATTCCAGTTGAAAAAAAAATATTATTACCAATAGCAGTCTCTAAAAAATGACAGATTCTGTCAGATTGGGCAAATTGGTAAGTGCATTCGATTAAACCTATTTCTCAAAGAATACGGCACCTATTTCCCTGGGATGAAAATCATATTTAATTCATAATGTCCGTCGAAGATTTACACCAAAACCCAGTTGAAAAAAAAAATATTTTCTTTCCCATAGCAGCATTTAAAAAGATGACAGATGCAGTATCATTTACATTGATTCCTCTAGGAAAGCGGGAGGGATTGCGTAGAGCGTCCTCTGGCGGGCGGTGAGAATTCGCTGCCACTTTTAGATAGCAAAGATTTAGCTCCTCCCCTTTAACCTCCTTGGTTATAGCCAAGGCTTCACTAGATAGCGTTTTATACAGACTGTTTCATTTGATCAAAATCCTTGGGATAAAAACGGTGGTCTTTGTCCAGCGACATCTATCGAATTTTATGGTAACCATCATTATATACAAATCAGATAATAAAAGACAAAATTAAAAGTTAATTTGTTGGCGACAATTTTACAATTTGGCATTCAATTCTATTTTAGTATATTTAAACGTTATTTAATAGCTTGTTTTATTTGTTGGTTTATTCTACATTTTAAAGGCTTATTTTAATTAGTTAGCGAATTATTTTTCATTTTAATTGATTCTAATTATTAATTAACTATGAAACGACACTGGCACCGCAGAGGGATAAATGGCGAAATCTATTCGCTAAGCGAGCCAATACTACCAACGGGTTGCCATAGAACTTTTTAAAATTCAGTCTACAGTTCGACATGATACAGTTGGTCGTCGCAATATTGTAGTTTTGTTTATTTTTTTCGTACTTGTATTGCTCTTTAGTACCAAGCTATTATATATGCTCATTTCGTTGTTACTAAAAAAATTACTATGTTTTGTTGTCAATCGTCTTTCCGTTGTACACCATCGCTTCAAAGCGGTACATTTCATTCTGGGGCATCAAAATGAAAAAATGAAATGTCTCGACGAATAGATTCGCCATTTATCGCTCTGATGCGTCAACGCCATCAAAATGAACATCTGAACTTTTGCGTAGCAATTAAGATCGTGTGAGCAACAATAATGAAACAAAATAGTACATTAAAATAATAATTTTTCATTGCTACATTTTTTATTTATCGTCGGTGAATTTAAGCGTATATTTTATTAATGCAGAGATGTCAAAATTGAACGCCATTGCTATATGTTGTTAATTCGAAGAAAGTAAACAGATGAATGAATGTCGTATGACTGAATCATAAGTTGTGACTAACTTTACCTGAAAGGGGAATTTATTTCCCTAAAAAGCAGTACTAATAAGGCCTTCGGCATCAATTCACTCTGTATTCCACTTCAGAATATTTTTTAGCCCTAAAAGATAGGATAAACATCACTTTTTACAGCAGAAACAATATGCTAATAATGTAAACAAACATTTGGGTGGTTCTTGTTCAGCGCTCTCTAGCGGGCAAATCTTTACCATTGATTATTGATGTTCTGAGCACGGAAGAGAAAGAAGGAGAGAAATGTTCTACGGATGCGCTAGTTTGAAAGTGGCAACGAATTCTCACCCGCCGCCAGAGGACGCTAGCTGAAACGCTCCCTATCTCCTACGGGAATCAATGTAAATGATACTGAATCTGTCATCTTTTTAAATGCTGCTATGGGAAAGAAAAAAATTTTTTTCAACTGGATTTTGGTGTAAACCATCGATTAACATTATGAACTAAATATGACTTTGATCCACCTCACTGAAATTTTGCCGTATTTTTTAAGAAAGATGTTTAATCGACGGCATCTAGCTACTTGCCAAATTTGACATATATGCGACTGTATGTGACATTTTCTTTGCATTGTACGATATAATTTTTGCTGAGAATCAGTTCTCTAAATTGTTGATAAATTAAGCATGAGGTAAAAAATTAATTATGTCAGAATTTAATTTTGTTATTAATTAAATATATTTAGTAGACAAAATAATTATTAGTTTAAATGTATTTATTAAACATATTTAGTTCATAATGTTAATCGATGGTTTGAGCAAAATTCCAATTAAAAAAAATATTCTTGCCAACAGCAGTCTTTTAAAATGACAGATTCTGTCAGATTTGGCAAGTTGGTAAGTGCATTCGATTAAACCTATTTCTCAAAGAATACGGCACCTATTTTCGTGGGATGAAATTCATATTTAATTCATAATGTCAATCGAAGATTTACACCAAAATCCAGTTGAAAAAAAAAATTTTCTTCCCCATAGCAGCATTTAAAAAGATGACAGATGCAGTATCATTTACATTGATTCCCGTAGGAGATAGGGAGCGTTTCAGCTAGCGTCCTCTGGCGGCGGGTGAGAATTCGTTGCCACTTTTAGATTGCAGAGATTTAGCTCCTCCTCTTTAATCTCCTTGGTTCTGAGTAATGATACAGGTTGTATAAAACGCTATCTAGTGAAGCCTTGGTATAGCGTGTAGCAAATACGCAGGCTCGCTCGTATAGCAAGCGTTTCCAATGTTTATGGATTTTACAGTGCGCATCGTTTAAATAAGGTGGTGATGATGTCTTGTCCAAATAAGGTCGTGTTTTTTAAAATAAATTACTACTGTTTTAGATGCGTAATTGCAACCAAGGGCTTAAAAATACTTTTCAAGTTTATCTAAATAAGTACTTCAAACTTTAGAAAAAAAAAACACGATTTTACAAACCTCTTTTTTTTTTTTTTTTTTTTTAAACCGAGCGGGGCTCGGTCGCCAAGTACTTTTGATTATTTGGAGTTCAATAGTGAAAAATATCTTGAGGAGTACCCCAAGGGCGGATCCAGAAATTTGTCAAGGGAGGGGAGATTGATTTTTTTACTTACTTTTACTATACTGGTGTATAAATACTGATCACAGAGGATAAAAGTCTGGGACCTCAATTCGGAAACATTTCCATGGGGAAACCTCAAACTTTCTTACCCCTAATTCATTAAAACTCGTATAAAATTGAACTTTTTTGAACTTCAATATAAAAAAATTACCGGAAAAGAGTCCCAAGGGAGGGGCAATATCTCCCATCACCCCTCCTTTGTATCCGCCCCTGGAGTGCCCGAAACCTCCCTTCTGCTGGTATTAAATATAGTCTAAAAATGCTTTTTTGAACTTCAATAGTAAACATTTCCCAGTGGTGAGTCCCTCAAAGGAGGTGTGATCCCCCACATCCCTCCTCCCTGTATCCGCCCATGCGCGAGAGCTTTTCCGTTAGAATTGTAACCTTCCTGAAATCAGCGTGCACTCTTTCTGAAGAATTAGAAACTTTCCCTCCTAAAGCCAGTCATATTGCTGAAATAGCTGTGGAAACTTCGTCGAAAATTGAAATCTGTTTATAGAAATATTTTGGCAGTTTCCTGACAACCCCGGAATAGAACTCCTTCAGAAGACACGCTAACCTATCCACGTTTTGGTTAAAGTGAGCTCTGAATTGAAAGAGTTTTGGAACCAAATAACAAAAAATGTCTACAGCGACCTCATATGCGGCTAGTGCACCAAAAAGTGGGGCGGTGGGGGGGGGGGAGTTAGGATGCAGCACCTTCAAAGTTTTTTTTGATACAATTGAAAGCACCTTCAAAGTTTTTTTTGATACAATTGGATTTGACATTGCTAAAAATGTGGCACATGGCCTCAAAAATCAACCTGGTTGTTTGATTTTCATCCATTTCTATGAAATAACATGAAGAAAGTCCGATTTTTGTAATTTTCAGCTTTTATTTTGATGAAATCAACCAATCCAATGAGTAAAAAATCATTTTTCAGTCGATCATTATTTTTTAACCGTAAAAAGTGAGGGGGCAGAGCTCCTTTACTTGTGGAAGTGAGGGGGCAGTCGCCCCCTTGACCCTCTGTACGAGCAGCCTAAGAGCTACCCAAAATAGTTTATTAGGAAATCGAAATGCAGTTCATTATGCACCATCTGCTATCTCTCATGTTGTGATTCAATTAACTGAGATTGAAATAAACACATATTCCCGCATGAAACGAACACATTAAGAGGAGAGGCTAGTGAGCTCTGAATTGTAAGAGTTTTGAAACAAATCACAAAAAATGTCTACAGCTACCCAAAATAGCTTATTAGAAAGTCGAAATGTAGTTCGTTATGCATCATCTTCAATCTCTGAAAAAAGCTAAGTTCAGTCAAAATATCAACATATAATCCATTTGATTATGTTTTCCTCTTAACTACCACTTTTATTTTTGAGTGTGTGTACTTATATGTCGCAAATACCTTTCCATGACTCGCTTTTATCCAGCACCCTTTCCGCAATAGCGGAATTTCCCCCCCTTTTTAAATTTTTAAACTTATTACCATCTGCTACCCAATGCTCAGAATGAGGAATAATACCCATATTACCCATTTTTTCGCTCCTGTATAGAGGAATGGCTACTTCCCTCTCTTGGCGCTAGGCGGCGCCACAGCACGGCATAACACCGCCGGCTTACCAGCCGACCAATCCTGGTCCACCGCTGCTTTCCTGGGCCTGCCCAACCAGCTTTCTACTTTCCTCCCATCACCAACATATTACCCTTCATCCAAGTCAGTTCCATTGACATTATTCTACAGGAGATTACAGGCTACTGGCCTAAGCGCTCCAGAATTGATCCCATTGTCATTGTCATTGATGCTCTCTTCTGACGATATATTCTTGTAAAACTCTCATGTTGGGATCCAACAGAGAACGAATTTAATCCATATTCCCGTATGAGGGGACAGGCATTTCTATCCGATATTTTTGGTTAAAGTGAGCTCTGAATTGTAAGAGTTTTGGAGCAAATCACAAAAAATGTCTACAGCGACCCAAAATAGCTTATTAGAAAATCGAAATGTTGTTCGTTATGCATCATCTTCAATCTCAGAAATTTGGAATTTTGTTGGAAGTGAAATGTTCTCTGTTTGTAACGCCACTAGGCTTAAAATCAAAACTCATTCGCGTAAAACAAAATCTCCCCAAAAACAACAGTGTTGTAAAAAAATCCCCCGCCAAGAAAACCTTAAATACTCAGCCTTAAAAAGTTATGATATCGAGTTTTCCCGCTAAGTTTGTGCCAAACTACAACTAACCTGCATGTATAGTTCTTTTAAATTGTTTTCAGTTTTGCCAGGCGGGAAGCTTTGTCTTGTGAGGTGGTTGCTTAATGAGTAAAAACTTCCCGCCTGGCAGGACTGAAAACAATTTAAAAGAACTATACATACAGGTTAGTTGTAGTTTGGCACAAACTTGGCGGAAAAACTCGATATCATAACTTTCTAAGGCTGAGTATTTAAGGTTTTCTCGGCGGGGGATTTTTTTACAACACTGTTGTTTTTGGGGAGATATCACATATTTTTGCATTAATATTATTTCTTTGCCTGTTTTTTTTTTTTTTTTTTTTTTTTTTTTTCAAAATTTACTTTGCATGTTTTTTTTCCCTTCAACATTTTTCTTGGCGGTCCGACATCTGTGGTTTTTTTGGCAGCATGCATTTGGTGCAAAAGTTCAAGGATCTTCTTCAGTCTAGGATAAATTTGAAATCAATCACAATGTACCACCCGAACCGACGCAAAACAAAGCTAGTTGCTAACAATACTACGATTAAATTAAAAGTTAAAAAAAAACCCCAACCCTTACTGCCGATCTCATATTAAAATGAACTAAATTGAAGATCCCTTTTAAAAGCCTTATGCAATAAAATCAATTACAAATATTTTATTTGTTAACAAATAGAAACTGGCAACAGATGAAATTATAAATCATTGAGTTTTCTTTCCTCGTGGCCCAACAATGAAAACATAAATGCTCAGATGTTGAACAGAGCTAGTAGATAGAAATCGGACCAATTTTAAGCATTAATAACTCCGGGGTGCGATGACCCCGGGGGGTAAATTTTGGGAAAATGTCCTCAATGTCTCATCGAGAATATTCATACCAAAAATCAACACTAAAGACCCCCGGGGAGAAAAGATACGGAAAATAAAAACGAGGGGGGAGGGGGTGGGGGGTCGAAAAAACCCCTATGGCGAGCTTTGGGACAAAATAAATGTGGGTGCAAAAGCAGAGCTCAATTCGAGTTACTGTTTAGTCTGGACCCCTGTCAAACAATTTTTAAAAAGTGCGAAAAGTAGCGATTTTATAACATATATCACCCCTTCCCCTGAGGGTCCTGGATGTTTTGCTTTAGTATGTGCCGTCAGGGGCCGCTGGAGATTGAGTATACCAAAAATGAACTCTAAGGATCTTTATGGGGCTGAGATACAGAGGGGTGAAAACCCCGGTTTGGTTACTCGCGTAAACAGTCCTAGTCGCTCTTTTACATTTTTATTGGCGACGGAAATTTCTTGGCGGCTTGTATTTGGTTTTCTTAGCGGGGCGGGACGCTCCCGCATCCCGTGATGAAGACATCGAATACTAAACCGCTCATAATCAAATTCGTGTAAAATAAACCCGCGTAAACCGAGGGTTTATTGTTTAAATTTCGATATTAATTTTAGAAGCAGTCCAATTTAAGGAAATTGATAAAAGAAGGGAAGAAAAGCAAAGTTCCGTCAAAATATCAACATCTAATCCATTTGATTATATTTTCCTCTTAGTTACCACTTTTATATTTTAAGGGTGTGTACTTATATGTCGCAATACCTTTTAATGACTAATTTTCTTTGCTGAAAGTGTTATAATCGTGTGAATCTCTCATGTTGTGATCCAACAGAGAATGAAACGTACACATTAACTCGGCAAACAAAACTTCTTTCATTAAGATTGACGTGTCAAAAAGGAAATCCTGCGTCAAGATTGTTATGTTTCTGATTTTCGATTGTCAGAATCTTGCCACTAGATTGTCTGACAAGGAGCATGCAACCTAATATCAAGAAAATAACAAGATAAGTTGTTATAACAAGAAAATATCAAGATCTTGACATTTTCTTGTTATGCCAATCTTTATGCAAGATGATATTGCTTTTGTAATCTTGCATAAAAATTGTTATAACTAGAAAATATCAAGATCTTAACATTTTCTCGTCATGAAAATGTCTATTAGTCAAGAGCTCCTTAAGAGAACAGGCTGACTTGTCCGACATTTTGGTTCCAAGACATTTTTAGATCCAGCTTTGTTACGGGTATTTGAAACACATTAATATTATACCTGGTTGCTCTGGCGTAAAATAACTTATGATTAGTTGGATAAAGCACCATATTAGGTAAATTCAAAAAGATAACTTATGTCTCGAATTTAATAACAGTTTATTGGGAAATGTTTCATGAAATGGGTCTATTTTCATATTGCACTTGTTTTAAGCCTGAGTTTATGAAATGTGTTTGTCATATCGACAAAAATTGTCAAATAGCATCTATGCAGCTACAATTCAAGCTTAGCTTCCACTTTTCTTCAATGCGACTTGAATACAGATCCAGTGGTTTCATTCCCACCGTTTTGGAACCAAAATGTCGGATGAGGCATCTCCCCTCTTATAGGAGCCTTAGTTAGGGGTAGAGCTCCTTTAGGGGACAGGCTAACTTGTCCGACATTTTGGTTCCAAGACATTCTTGGATCCAGACTTGTTACAGGTATTTGAAACAAATTAATATTATACCTGGTTGCTCTGGCGTAAAAAAACTTATGATTATGCAATACACCGCCAACTCGACCATTTCGATCCATGGACAGCTGTTTCGAGCTTATTCTGCTCTCATCAGCATGGAATACATTTCGTATTCCATGCTGATGAAAGCAGAATAAGCTCGAAACAGCTGTCCATCATGGATCGAAATGGTCGAGTTGGCGGTGTGTTGCATGTTTCTGCCTTAGCCCTTTTGCTTAAGGGCGGTTACTCACTGCTTTATAACTTATGATTAGTTGGATAAAGCACCATATTAGGTAAATTTTAAAAGATAACTTATTTCTCGAATTTAAAAACAGTTTATTGGGAAATGTTTCATGAAATAGGGTCTATTTTCATATTGCACTGGTTTTAAGCCTGAGTTTATGAAATTTTTTTGTCATATAGACAAAAATAGTCAAATATCATCTATGCAGCTACCATTCAAGCTTAGCTCCCACTTTTCTTCAATGCGACTTGAGTACAGACCCGTGGTTCCATGCCCACCGTTTTGGAACCAAAATGTCGGAAAGTCAGCTCCCCTCTTATAGGACCTTAGTTAGGGGTACAGTTACTTCGGAATACTCTAAGCATGGAGGTGAAAAGCCTCATTAGGAAGCTAGATATATTTTTGCACTGGTGGATAAAAATGCTTCAGCTTAGTATGAAATCAACATAATTGAAACCTGAATCTATTCAGGAAACATCTTCGATGGATTTTACAATGATTACTTCAAAAATTTTTTTCCTTAATAATCTTCAAGCAATATAACACAAACTTCAGACGCTCCGTTTATGAAACCAATATCGAATTTGTTCACTCTGCTTTCAGTCAGCTTAGTCAGAAAGTTAACTTCTTTAAACATTTCATCACCTGTAGCTAAAACTATTTAGCGAAAAATCCGAAATTTCTTCTACAACGTCGGAAGTTTCTTTCGTTTTGCGCACAAATACGCTTTGCAAAGCATCGTCTGTAATGTCACAGCTTTTTCTTTTTTGTATGTCCGAAGCTGAAGATAAGTACTTACAGTACCGTAGTTTCAGCAAATTGTATGCTAACCTCACGCATCATCTTATCGTTACATTTATCAGAGGAAGGGTTTTAGTTTTTATAAAATATTTCTTAGAATAAAATTATTTAAAACATTTTTAAAAAAATTCAATAACTCTTCGCGTGCCACTCCTACTGCACTGCGATGCCACACTATGGTACGCATGCCACGGCTCGGCCAACTGTCTTAATATTAAATTGCAGATTTTTGAGAAATATTCTAAAACGAACTAATTATATTTCTTGTGTCATAGAAGGAAGAAAATAGTGATAAAGGGAGACTTTTTTAATCGTTTTACATCTTTTTTTAGGGGAGAGGGGATAAAAGGTGGTGCATCAAACCATGCTCTCATTGAATTATGGTGAATAGTGCATATTGGTGGCAGAACCAAACTTAGTCCAAAAAAAAAGATAAATAGAATCAATCATCATCTATCATCTGAAATGCAAACACAACCATTTCATTTTGGAGTAACACTTTCCAGCACATTTTTCACTGAATACGGAAGCAGCCGTAAATTTTTCAATCTGTATATATTTAAATGGATGGATGTATATATAGTTTTCGTCGTATTTTCATCAAACTTGGCACAGAGGTTCCTTGAAGCACTAGAATTCACATAGGCGGAGCTTTGAAATTAAAAAAAATCCAAAAAGCTCAAATTTCAAATTTTTTGTCTTAAAATGGCCATTTTCTTTCAATTTTGAATATATAGAGTAATAGAGATAAGCCTTTAAGCATACAAATTCATAAAATTTAACACATTTAAATATGAGTATTTTCCAACGAAGATAGCGTTTAAAAATGAATTATCAATTTAAGGCTCACTTTTTACATTTTATCATGAAATACGTTAATAAGTAAGTAAGTAACATAATAATCTCCATATATTATTTCTCTAAGCCGAATCCTATACCCGGTCGAAACTCGCTCATTTCTTTATCGACTTGCAAGAAAATTTATGATTTTGAAGCTTATCCCGCGGGCTATTGACGAAAATTAGACCCACCCTCTAAAAAGTGTCGGTTCGTTTTTTATTCGAACTTCAATTTTTGGGCACAAAATTGACTCTATCTAGCGAAATAATTGTCGTATCGTCTCCATTTTGATTTCATTCGAAAGATTAAAAAAAATGCGTTCTTTAGAACGTTTCTCCGCTAGCGCCGCGTAACGAGAATCTCGAAAATCCACGTTTAAGCGACTTATAAGCGATTGAAGTTTGAAAAAGCTAAATTTTTTGCTCAACTGTCAAAATCGTTACATTGTTGTTCAAATCAATTTTAAATGCGACATTTCAAGCCAAGGCTTAGCTCGGTAAACCTTTGTTGTAACTTTTATTGTTTCAAAATACTATGGTAGTTTTGCGATAACGTTAGTATTTAGTTTAGTAGTAGCCTTGGGTATATTTGATTTTAATATAGGGTATCACTTTTGTAGTAGTTGTAAAAGTGAACGTGTCTTTGATCTCTTTGAAAAGTTGTCAGAACGACGGCAGTAGATGGCGATGTTGTGCAAATGAAGCCAATAAAAATTGTCGTATTAAATTTTAAGTTTAGAGTTTTTTTTTTTTTTTTTTTTGCGGAATTCCGCACGGGTCACCTAGTTAGCTATATTGTATTAGGGTCATTCCATGTCAAGTGATCCAAAATCAGAGAAAAATTTTACCTCACACTTTTGTATTTCTTTCAAATTTGGCTCATCAATTTTACCCCTTGAGGTAATCAAAAGTCTCAATTTTTAGATTTTTATCTCTATTATTTTTATATTTATGAGACTTTGAACTTTGGAAAAACACTCGTTTTTCCATGGTTGCTCGAACATAAAAGAGACCATAACTCGGCACCAAATATAGATAAAACGATTTGATAAATGGCAATTTGTACCTTAGTTGCCGTTTAATCTGATATGCAACATGACTAATTTCATGAAAATTTTATTTTTTTAAAAATGAAATTTAAATTTCAAATTTAAATTTCTCGAAAAACATATAATGATTTTTTTTTTCAAAAAAATTCTCAAAAATTCTTGTGTATTTTATCTTTGTTTGTATAACGTTTTAGGTTGGGATCTCAATGTGATCATATTTTTTTGAATTTTTGAATAAAACTGTATAGGAAAAAAATTATATTTTTTAGATTTTATTTATTTAAATACTAAGTTTTCTTACTTGTGATGGTCTAAAAAGTAGAAAAGAAACATGAATATGTTTAAAGTGAGCTGGCATGAGCTTATAGATTTGTCAGGTTCACACCACCCCCTCCCTCACCCGCACAACCACTCTTTTTTATTTCAAAACTGTTCAAAATGTTTAAAAAAATAACTCTTTGATACAAAATTGAATAGTAAAACTTATTTAAAGTTGGTAAATAGGTTACCTTATAACTAGACGAAGTATCCCCCTCCCCACCCAAATAAACCATTAGCACTATTAGATTAAACAAACACTGCTTTTTTGAGCATAACCTCCCTTGTTGTTTAACTTCTTTACAGATTGCTCCCTTATTTAAAGTTGGTAAATAAGCTTCTTTATAACAAGACGAAGTACCACCCTTCACCCACCCAAAAATACCATTAACACTGTACTAATATGACGTCTAACCTGGGGATTGAATTGAGGATTATTTTCACCCTAGGCATATACTCGTATATTGTTTTTCAGACGAAGTGTTTCTTTTTCGATCCGAGCTTCTCAAAATGTACATCCATTCAATATTTGAAATTTTACTTTATGATTCATTTCATCTACCCCAGCACCAATCTTCAATTTTGGATGGAGAAACTAAATGGCCAAAGAATCGCCCCAAGGTCATAGCAAACAGCAAAACAGCACTGTTTCTCCTTGTTCTCATCGTTTTTAGCCTACTTTCCCGTTAAAAATAAAAGAAAGACGAAAAAAGTATTAAAAGTAGCTTAATGCATCTAAAAAATATCGCCAAGTCCAAAAAAAAATAGCGCCAAGTTAAAAAAATATCGCCAAGTCCAAAAAATATCGCCAAGTTAAAAAAATAAAAAGGTAAAATGAATATCGAAAAATTAAAAATTTGAAAGTAGGGTATTGAGATGGGGAATTTGTGTGTCGGTCGGTCGGTCGGTCTGTCGGTCGGTCGGTCGGTCTGTCTGTCCCCCCCTAATAACTTTTGAATGAACATTCCGATTTGGACAAACTTTTTTTTGTTGGAAAGATCTCGGCGAGTACAGCTCATTCCCATATTTGATTTTTTTATTTGAACAATTTTTAGTTCAACTTTGAGCCGTTCAAAAAACCGGTCCCGCGATACTAACTTTTTAATGAACAGTCCGATTTGAACAAACTTTTTTTTGTTGGAAGCATCTCGGCAAGGATACTTGATTACCGTATTTAAAATTTCAATTTGAACACTTTTGGTTCAACATTGAACAGTTTAAGTAACCTTTCTCCACCTAATAACTTTTGAGTGAACCGTCCGAATGAAATAAATTTTTTTTTGTTCGAAAGATCTCAGAGAGTGCACCTCATTCCCATATTTGATTTTTCGATTTGGACAATTTTTGGTTCAACTTTGAACCGTTCAAACAAACGGTCCCGCGATGCTAACTTTTGAGTGAACAATCCGATTTAAACAAACTTTTTTTTGTTCGAAAGATCTTTTCAAGGATACTTCATTCCCGTATCTACATTTTCGATTTGAACAATTTTTCGTTCAACATTGAACCGCTCAATCAAGCTGTCACCCCTAATATCTTTTGAGTGAACAGTCCGATTTAAATAAACTTTTTTTTGTTCGAAGGATCTCAGCAAGGATACTTCATTACCGTATTTAAATTTTCAATTTGAACACTTTTTCGCTCAACATTGAACCGTTCAAGCAACCTTTCATCACCTAATAACTTTTGAGTGAACCGTCCGAATGGAATAAACTTTTTTTTTGTTTGAAAGATCTCGGAGAGGCTTTCCCATACATTCCCATATTTCGCTTTTTGATTTGAACCATTTTTCGTTCAATATTGAACCGTTCAGAAAAAAAAATTAACATTAGCGTCTACGGGGAATTTAAGTTGAATGTTGATCCTGAACTTAAAGTCGGATTTCCTTCAAACTAACTTTGTAAGAAAATGGTTTTGATAAATAATGTTTGTAACGTACTTTTCTGAGTAATCTTCTGTGAGGACTCTGATTCCGACTCCGACTCCGCAAACATGGCGGAAATGCAGGCTCAGAAAAAGAATTACTGACTGTGCAGACGATTTTTTGTTTATTTATTCATTTGTTTTATTTTATTTATTATTATTTTTTTTTTTTTTGGCAGACGATGTTTTTTTTGTAACAAAAATTTTTCATTCACGAGAACATTTTATTCTTTATTTATATTTAACAACTGGCAACAGATTAAAAGTGAAATTCGAGACATTTTATTAACGGACGAGTTTTTTTTTCTTTTTTTTTTCTTTCTTTGATAAAATGTGTTTTGATGCTCTTTGTACTTTTATTTATTTATTTATTTATTTTATTATTATTATTATTATTATTTTTCTTTTTTTTGAAAACGATGGAGGATTTTTTCTACGGAGGAAGTGTAACAGTTACACTCTTTAAAAGGTGCGACAAAACTTTATTTATTCGTTAATTACTTTTTACGTGTATATTTCATCTGATGAGAGGGGTATATTTTTCTTTTTGAAATCAGCTGTAAGTGCTAAAAAGGTATGTTTGACATGATTTTTAGTCTCAGATAATCAAGAGAATAATGATCAGATGCGAGAATGCCGATGTCGATGTACGGGAAAGTAGGCTCGTTTAGTTCTTGACAGAACTTCTTGTTTCTATTCTTTTCGCACAAAACTGAAAAGAAATCAAAATATCAGATCATATGTCTGTGTCCCCATAACTATCTTTCCACATTATCTAGTGTGCAGCTGTTATTTAATTTTTTTAATTGTTTGTTTTCTTTTTCATTTTGTTATAAAGGAGAGTAATGCAGCAAGACATATCTATATACACATATTAAAATCAATTATATATTAAACAAACACTGTTTTTTTGATTATAACAACTCATGTTGTTTAACTTCCTTACAGATTGCTCTCCCCCTTACCCTACCTTCCCGCTCCAAACTTTTATTTTTTTATCATCCCCTCTAACCCTATTTCAAAGCCTTAGTCTCTTCTAATGTCTGGTAGTGTTTCAGTTCGTTCTGTTTGTTACTTTTTCCTATTAGCTCATGAGCTTTGTCCAATAAGGGGACTGACATATGAATTGATACTTTGATTTCTTTTCAGTTTTGTGCGAAAATAATAGGAAAACATTATGAGAACAAGAGGAAACAGTGCTATTTTGCTGTTTGCTATAATCTTGGGGCGAACCGTTTCTTTTCTTCCTCTAAAATTGAAGATTGGTGCTGGGGGAGGGGATGAAATGAATCATAAGTTTAAATTCAGATATTGAATAGAAGTACACTTTGTGAATGTCGGATTGAAAAAGAAACACTTCGTCTGAAAGACAATATATACCTGGGGTGAAAATAATCTTCAAAACAATCCAAAGGTGAGACATCATATTAGTAGTGTTAATGGTATATTTGGGTGGGGGAAGGGCTGTTCTTTGCCTTGTTATAAGGAAGCCCGTTTACCAACTTTAAATAAGTTCACTATTCATTTTGTATCAAAGAGGGTTTTTTTAGCATTTTGAACAGTTTGGGGGAAAAAATGCTTGGGCCGGGAAGGGAGGGAGGGGGAGCTGACCAATCTACAAGTTAATGCAAGCTCACGAACATAGAGTAAAAATAATAGTCAAGTCAATCCCCAGATTAGTTGTCATATTAGTACAGCGTTAATGGTATATTTGGGTGGAGGAGGGGGATACTTCGTCTAGCTATAAAGAAACCCATTTACCAACTTTAAATAAGTTTACTATTCATTTTGTATCAAAGAGGGTTTTTTTTTTTTTTTTTAATATTTTGAACAGTTTTGAAATAAAAAATAAAAAAGAGTGATTGTGCTGGTGAGGGAGGGGATGGGGTGAACCTGACAAATCTATAAGCTCATGCCAGTTCACTTTAAACATATTCATGTTTGTTTACTACTTTTTAGACCTTCACAAGCAAGATTTCTTAGTATTTAAATTAAATAGAATTTAAAAAATATAATTTTTTTCCTATACAGTTTTATTCAAAAATTCAAAAAAATATGATCCCATTGAGATCCTAATCTAAAAATTGGTGCAAACATAGATAAAATACACAAGAATTTTTGAAAATTTTTTGAAAAAAAATTCATTATATGTTTTTTGAGAAATTTAAATTTCATTTTTAAAAAAAATAAAATTTTTATTAAATTAGTCGCTTGCATATCACATTAAACGACAACTAACGTACTTTAAAATGCCATTTATCAAATAGTTCTATCTATATTTGGTGCCGCGTTATGGCCTCTTTTATGTTCAAGCATCCATGGAAAAACGAGTGTTTTTCCAAAGTTCAAAGTCTCATAAATAAAAAAATAAGAGATAAAAATCTGAAAATTGAGACTTTTGATTACCTCAAGGGGTACGATTGGTGAGCCGAATTTGAAAGAAATATAAAAATGTAAGGTCAAAAACGTTGGATCACTTGACATGGAATAATAACCCGTTAATATGCACCCGGGCAACGCCTAGTACTAAGCTAGTGTATAACATTTTCTGATTTATTCCTGTGAAGTTTTCTTTTGCCGATTGGGTAAAAGTAAGAGCTTACTACTAAAACCCACAAGGTAAGATGTTTCATTTTCTTTGTTCTTGAGGTAACATCGAAACTTACTAAATTAGTAAATTTAGGAATTTAATAGCGTAATGTTTATTCGAGCCTGTGGGAACAGGCCCTCATTCTAATAATCAGAGATTCAGATAACTGGACAAGCAACTTTACGGATGCCAGCTGGAAGAGTGGTATAGTGGGATAATATTGCCCTCGCACGCCTAAGATGGTAGGTTCAGACCTGTTAAAGTCGATAGATTTTTCAGGATGCAGAAAAAACAAGAAGTTCTGTCCAGAACTAAACGAGCCTACTTTCCCGTACATCGACATCGGCATTGTAGCATCTGATCAATATTCTCTTGATTATCTGAAACTAAAAATTATGTCAAACATATCTTTATAGCACTTAAAGCTGATTTCTGAAAGCAAAATATACCCCTCTCATCAGATAAAATAGACACGTAAAAAGTAAATAAACGAGTCAATAAAGTTTTGTCGCACCTTTTAAAGAATGTAACTGTTATAGTTCTTCCGTAGAAAAATTCCACAATCGTTTTCAAAAGAAAAAAAAAATAAATAAATAAAATAAAAGTACAAATAACTTCAAAACACATTTTATCAAAGAAAGAAAAAAAACTTGTTCGCTAATAAAATGTCTTGAATTTCATTTTTAATCCGTTGCCAGTTGTTAAATATAAATAAGGAATAAAATGCTCTCGTGAATGAAAAATTTTGTTAACAAAAAAAAAAAAAAATCGTCTGATAAAAAAAAATAATAATAATAAATTAAACAAACAAATAAATAGGGTGAGTTCTGGTAAGTGCGTCCACGGGGTAAGTGCGTCCACTGGGAATTATATGAACACTGTCTTGAAATGGCTTCTGCAACACATCGGCTATGTTAGATAACTGTCTAATGATAATTTCAATAGGTAGAATTCAGGCCTGGATTCAATAGACGAAACACAATCAGGGATAACTTAAATGTCTTCAAAAAAACTCTTAAGTAAAGATTGAGAAGGTTTTGTTTCAGTTTCTCTTGTAGTCACACCAAGCAATTGAAGTCAAGAAATGCAAGTTATTTCTTTTAAGTAATAGCTACTAATAACATACAAGGGGTATTTTGATCAAATACTCTAATTAAAATTCGTTTATATGACGGTACGCACTTTTCCTTTCTTTAAAGTAAGGTGGGGGTAAGTGCGTACCATTATGATGGGGCAAGTGCGTACCACTATCATGAGGTATATGCGTACTATTACGCGGAGCAAGTGCGTACCATTATGATGAGGCAAGTGTGTACCATTACGTGGAAAATCCGACTCTCGTAATTCACCTTTAATTTTGCTTATAACTCTTTTATAAACCGATTATAAATCCGACGTCATTTCCATCAAGTATTTATAGTAACATTGAATGCGGCATAAGATTTCAATTTTATTCATTACCTCTGAAATATATTGGCTTTTAGATATCAGTTAGTAAATTTGTCGTTGAAAATAGCGATCATGAGCTATACTTAATTTAAACCAGAATGACAAATGAAACAATGAAATTAAGTGAAACACTAAATAAGGAACCAACTGATTCAAAAAACGAAGGTGGAGTAATAAATAAATTAATGTTAAGAAAATTAAAGAACACCTTGTGAAAAACTATTTGAATGTACAAGAAAAAAAAAGTACAAGTATCACATCATGATCAATTATTCTCTTTTTTTTTTTTTTGCTGTTTATTTTGTGTTTTTTCTTACTGCTGCTGATTCGAATAAGAAAAATATTTTAAAACCGTATTTATTCAAAAAAAAAGAAAAAAAAAACGAATTGTTCACTCAGGTCACCTAACGATCTACCATACCAATAGAATTAAAGTAAATCACAGGGGTACGCATTTACAACAAAGCTATTGGACGTACATGTCTCATCTTACATTTAAGAAGGGGTAAGTGCGAACCCTGGCTTAAACACAGACTGATTAATGTATTTAACCAAAATAAACTATGTAGACTATGAGTGATTATTACTAAATAAAAACAACTTACATTTGCTCACTTGGTCTTATTAAAAGAACAGAGGAAGAATCACAGACACAACTCTCTCAATCTTCAAATCACAGTTGTTTGCAATACACGTGGAATATCACTGATTGCGTTTCATCCATGCAAGCAAGTGCTGATCTCTATTATTAGGAATTATCCCAAAGCAACTACCTAACATATTTAATATGTGCCAGAAGTTTTTTACTGCTCATATTCACATAATTTAAGGTGGACGCACTTACCCCGCTAGGTAGGGAAAGTGCGTACCTTAGAATAGGTGTCATAAATCAGGTCACAAAACCTATGCTTATGGTTTTTTTGACATATTATATGCTTGAAAATCTTAGTAAAGGATCTGGAAAGAAAACTAAAAAAAAATTGTGAGTGTACAAGATTTTTCAACAGAGCAGCATCCCTGAGAACATGAACTTTGCAAAAAAGGGTACGCACTTACCAGAACTCACCCTAAATAAACAAAAAATCGTCTGCCCAGTCAGTCATTTTTTCTGAGCCTGCATTTCCGCCATGTTTGCGGAGTCGGACTCGGAACCAGAGTCCTCACAGAAGATTATTCAGAAAAGTACTTTACAATACATTATTTATCAAAACCATTTTCTTACAAAGTTAGTTTGAAGGAAATCCGCCTTGAAGTTCAGAATCAACATTCAATTTAAATTTCTCCGTAGGCGCTCATGTTAAAATTTTTTCTGAACGGTTCATCATTGAACGAAAAATGGTTCAAATTGAAAAGTGAAATATAGGAATGAGCCTCTCCGAGATCTTTCGAACAAAAAAAAGTTTATTCAATTCGGACGGTTCACTTAAAAGTTATTATGTGGGGAAAGGTTGTTTGAACGGTTCAATGTTGAAAAAAAAAATGTTCAAATTGAAAATTTAAATACGGTAATGAAGCATCCTTGCCGAGACCTTTTGAACAAAAAAAAGTTTGTTTAAATCGGACTGTTCATTCAAAAGTTATTAGGTGTGAGAGCTTGTTTGAACGGTTCAATGTTGAACGAAAAATTGTTCAAATCGGAAATTTAAAAACGGGGATGAAGTATCCTTGCCGAGATCTTTCGAACAAAAAAAAGTTTGTTTAAATCGGACGGTTCACTCAAAAGTTATTAGGGGTGAGAGCTTGTTTGAACGGTTCAATGTTGAACGAAAAATTGTTCAAATCGAAAATTTAGATACGGGAATGAAGTACCCTTGAAAAGATCTTTCGAACAAAAAAAAGTTTGTTCAAATCGGACTGTTAACTAAAAAGTTAATATCGCGGGCCAGGTTGTTTGAACGGTTTAAAGTTGCACCAAAAATTGTTCAAATCGAAAAATCAAATATGGGAATGAGCTGTACTCGCCGAGATCTTTCCAACAAAAAAAAGTTTGTCCAAATCGGAATGTTCATTCAAAAGTTATTAGGGGGCGGGGGGGGGGACAGACAGACCGACAGACCGACCGACAGACACACAAATTCCCCATCTCAATACCCTATTTTCAAATTTTTATTTTTTCGATATTTATTTCATTTTTTTGTTTCTTTTTGACTTTTTTTTACTTGGCGATATTTTTTTCACTTGGCGATATTTTTTTGGACTTGGCGATATTTTTTGAACTTGGCGACATTTTTTAGATGCATTAAGCCAATTTTAATGCTTTTTTCGTCTCTTTTATTTTTAACGGGAAAGGAGGCTAAAAAGGAACGCAAATCTTATTGAAAAACTACGCCTACTTATATGTAAATAAATTAATTTTCACATCTAGCCCATGACCCTAAATGACGAGCATGTTTCTGATGACGATTTTTAATTTCAATTGCTATTTTCAACCTTCGGAAATGATTTAGAACGTAATATACTGTCCGTTCGTGAGAGCCACGCCTATCACTCGCGAACCATTCCTCTTAAAAAAGGGGTGATGGGCTGTGAGGGGGAACTTTCCAATATTTTCAAATTAAAACTTGTATTTTTGCTATCCTTTTGACCTATTCAACTAAACTATGTGCTCGAAATTAGCATCGTTCTACGTTGTTTGATACGGCTCAAAATGCGTCTTATTATTCTTGTTTTCTTACCTATCACCCCTATTTTGGTAAGATCAGAGAAGACCTGACGCATGTGTAAATACGCGGAAGATTTTACGTAAGAAAATCAGACAGTACTATTTTTCTGTTTTGAGTTGAAGATTCGATAGACTAATTTACAATTAGTAAGAGTTAAATGTAATTCGCCCAAGGTGGTTTCGAAATAAAAAAATTTCTAAAATAGAGAACTTGGTTTATCTTGTTTTAAGGATAGCTTTTTTTGTTTAAACCTCAATCTGTTACAAACGCTTCATTTTCTCTCATAGAACCAGAATGATATATCCTTTGGATCTGGACTGTTCATATAGAAATTTTTCTTTCGACCCAGGTAGTACGACAGTTGAACCACAGATTTCTTTTCCATTGAAAAGAGAAGGTATAAACTGTCGTACCAGACGTATGAAACCTTGAAAAAATTCCCGGCTCCAAAGGGTTCGAGTGAAAATCTCAACCTCGTCCTCTAAAGAAAAAAGACTTTATGGTACAACATGTGTACCGCCCAGTTCCTAAAGGATATATCTGGCTAAAAAGTACATTTTATATGAACTATTTCAAGAATTAATCAATATATTTTAAACAATTTACCGTCAGAGTTAAATGAAATGTTTCCTCTCTGCTGAGAAGAACACCTTTTACCAAAAATTTCGATTACACTATCCTTCGTATGCTGCGCGCTCAGACAGGAAATAAGAGAAGGAAAAGAGGTGATTTAAGCTTGAATAAAAGCGTATTTTCTACATTACGTTTGAACATTAAATATGAATTTAAGAAGCATTAAGGACTATAATTAAGAGATCTAATCAAGGATAATTAAAGTGCGCCATAATATTTCAGAAATCACAAAATAATTTCTTTACATCAGCTGCAGTACGAATACAAGACACATAGCATATTTTAAGAAGAAAGGGGACTCGTATTTAATTTTTACAATTGTCTACATAAAAACATGGTGTAGTTTTATTTACATATTTATTTCATTTTATTTTATTGTATTTTAGTTACTTTAATTTTATTTTTATTTATCTATTTATTTATTGCCGAAGAAAAATCTTATCTTCTTTAATCTTTTTCTAATTTGGGGTCATTCCATAGTGATTAACTTAACATTCAGACCTGATTTTGTAACTGTTTTTACTTGTAACTTAAAGGATAAAAAAAATCTTTTAGTTATGCTGGTGGATTTACAATGTAAATTTTATCTATGTATCATTTCTGCTAAGAATTTAAAACAAAATTACCGACCGTATATATTTTTTCAACCAAAATAGCAGCGTGACTAACATAACATTTTTGCAACCCTGAAAGTTAATGCTCAAGTTGTGAGGCAAAAATTTCTCAAAGTTAAGAAAGTGTTAAAAATTGAATGATATATTTGAAAAATGTGTAAAATTGGCTTTTAAAGACATAAAACACATTTATTAAATCTTAAATTTTTTTTAGTCTTAAGTGTCACTTTTACTCAAAATGGAGTGTGACTAACGTAACGTGACTAACGTAACCAACGAATAATTAGCAGTAAAAACACTACAAATTACTTATCATGGTTAATCTCAGTGATAATTGCAACACTTTTTCAACTTTTTTTGACTTCTTATGTTGTATGATTTTTATTTACTTGTTTATTTATTCATTTTTTGATACTTTTTTCACTTCGGTATTTTTTTTTCTTCGGCTGAGGTTGACATTTCTATGGAATGACCCTTTATTGCTATTTTATTCACGATTTCTTTCAAATCGGATGTTCTCTGCACTTCTGGCTACCCCTGAAGAAAAATTATTAAAACTTGAAGAAAAAATGATAAATCCTTTGCATTATAAGGAATATGAGTTGTGACTTCAGAATCCTTTATTAGGGCATAGCTGTACCCCGTTGTTTCCCCCGCGATAATAAGGCAACAATCCATTAAAAAAATATTTTAACTACATCACGCTATGATATGTGTATAGTAAGTATGTAGCAAAATATTACTCTATGAAACGCAAAAATAAAAGAACCTTTGGAAAAAAATTAGTAAGACGCCCAGCCAAATAAAATATTTAAGTTTTGTTAATTTTTTGTTCAGAAGTAGCCCGTGCAACGCTGGGTCAAACAGCTAGTATTGTTTGAACAAACGTGATTCATATAAGCGGTGACTGCTGTACAAACGAGATTTAAATGAATTCGTTCAGAATAATTTTTTCGTTTTCACGTTGTCTGATTTTAAATCGCTAGAAAATGTAACAAAGTTTTTTTTTGCTACTGTTAAAAAATAACGTATACTTTAAAACGCAAATGAACAACACAAAATAAATATGGTTTTGTACTTTGCGCAAAGAAAAGAAAACTCAGTTAATAAAAATATCTAACACTATGAATATCAAATCAGTCGGAAATAATTCTATCAGGCTGGGAAAACTTCATTTTCTCCTCATTTATTATTCATTGGAGGTGGAATGCTCTTATCACACGCAGGAAGAAAAAAAGGTTGCCTTCTATTTTTCCAGCTCACTTATTAAGAATCACGTAAAATGAAATCGGAATTTATTTCAGCAGATTAACATTGCTTTTATTTTTAATTTTATATTATTATTATTTTTTCTCTCTATGCCCCTCTAATTAGGAAAACGCTATGTTTCATGTAAATCGATGCTCGTTGATTGCAAGCACGCACGCAAGGAAAAAAAAAACGACGAATTTTTAAGTGAGTGAAAAATAAATAGGTAGACTATAAATGGGAGTTTCCTATTTTATTAAGTAACAAAGTGAAAGGCAGAATATCTAGCGCTGAATGGAAAAGGGATTTTGTAATACATCTTCGCGTATTACAAAATTTCTTTTCATAAATTGCCTTATGTATAATAAATAAAGGTGTGATAATGATTTCTGTCCCTGAATTAGCTTTTACGAAACAGTAATAGATCTTTTTTGCATGTTATAAATTTATAGTGCGCTCTTGTAGTTAGAGAATGCGTAAGGGTATTGCTTTAAATTATGTATTTCGCTTTCAAATGGGTTTCACGCAAATATGAACTGTGAATTAAATGATTTAAGCCTTACAGTGTATTACGTTTTTCCAGTTTACTTGTTATTGGAATGATTCTATGTATGAAGCCTTAACGGACTATATCCGCATAACCAATCGAGCCAAAATTGTTGTTGTTGTTACTTATACCATTCGGGTAACTGAGCCCCAGTAGATAGACCCCAGTTTCCTCTTTGAAACTTCTTTCCAAAGCCGCCTCTGGCCTCTACAAATTATGTCCACTTAGAAAACGTTGCTAATTAGCTCATTAAAGCCTTATATTTAATAGTAATTATATTTAATTATATTTGATTATATTTATATTTATATTATAAAGCATTATATTTAATAGTAATTAGTTAATTACTATTAAATATATTGTTACGTTGAAAAGATTTTAAACATGCACTAGTGCCCTGCTGTTTTAAACCGGCATTTTTAGCGTACATACATCTTAACTCACGAGTCTTCGGGTAAATGTGTAATAAATGTGTATTATTTTATTGAAGCTTGTTGCATTTTTCCCGACATTCGATCCAATTTTCAGACATAACGTTATTTATGACATTAAGATATTTTTTCGACTGAAGAGTGTAGATTCAGAATTGCGCATTTCAGAATGAAAAACGAAAATATGTTTTCTTTTGGACGAAATGTCATACTTGATTATTGACCACCTTTGACAAGCATTTTGAATTTGAAGCAATAATTTTCACAAATGTTTTCAACAATATTTAAAATGTCTTATTTGTCTTGTCAGAGAAGTGAAGGTCACGGGTTCGAATCCCAGCTCAGGCATGGATGTACTTTCTCTCACCTGCCTTTGTCCTTTGTTTGTGTGAATGTGTTGTTATGCTGGAATGGATACCTACCCTACAAATGGTTCCTTATGGCAAATGTGTGCTGTAAAAGTCGGACTTCACAGTAAATTACGGTACAGTTGAAAAAGTGAAGCAGCGCATCTCAAATTGCAAGTCTAGTTGGCATAAGACAACAACAGCAACTACTACTACTACTATTTTCAAAAATATTAGCAAAATAGTCTTCATATTTATAAAATGCTTGAAAATGCTTGTCAACCTTGCACACTCACTCTCTTTCTTTTTAACCGTACAACAAATACTTAAAGCACTTTGATGTTAGAATAATTTGTGTTCACAGTATCTCAACAACTAATTTCATTTGTGCGCACCATCAAAATCCGAAGCACTGATGAGCAATATTTGAATAATTAACTCTCCGCAACAGATTTAGCATCTTATCTTCTTGCCTCGACTTTCTTAAGATTAAACTCGATAAGAAACTTGTAACCGCGCTTCTTTTCCAGAAAAACAGCTTTATTAATGAAAATTTCATCTTATGATGCCAGCAGAGACCTGAGTGGGTTAATTTAGTTTTATGCTCATTTTATATTCATGAGGCGAAAGTGATCTTTTGTTTTAAAATAAAAAGGGGATTTTTCAGTACTCATTCTTTCCAGCTTTAATGCATGCTTTTCGATTCTCAATAATATTCCTGTTAAACTGATTTAAAGCTATTCGCATATAATATCTAATTTGAATAATTCGTAAACTTTCCAAAACTTTGAGAAGATCCATCGAGGATTTTTTTTCTCAACAACTTGGATGAGAAATTTTGGCACTTTACAGCTTTAAAAATTTATAATTAATGAATGTGTGCCTTCTAAAAACACTATTCAAAGTTCATGGCTTCAAAAGATTATTTTCACTTGGCATGCGGGCAACGTATTTTTACGTTTTTTGCAGTCTATTGCAAGAGCAATGACAATGACTGTGGCATAACCTGCAACATTCCAGGAGAGGAGATACGTACTTATTCAATAGTTTTATTTGTTTCAACCTCTTTTTAGATTTCAACGCTAGAAATGTTCGCTCCAGCCTTCGCAACAGTATTTATAGGCAGTCGTAATGCAATTTTAGCATGCAGTCCGACCTGTTGGCAATTTTTGTTACTAGTTTCTTAAAAGTTCTGCACATGATTTTTACGGCTTTCACGATAAATATACCGTCCGTTTCATTCCAAAATCGAGATATTCAATTTTGTAAAGCTTATTTCCCAACAGCATGAAATTCATTTTCAATGTCTGCCGTCCTATGTCGACATCCATGGAAATGAACTGGCTGACGCTCTTGCAAAGGAAGGACTAGACCATCCAGTCTTCTCCAACTCTGAGTTTACATACAGATGGGTGACAAAATAATACGAACACCTGTGAAAAAGTGTGACTTATTTCACATCTGCAGCACAGCCGCGCCACCTGCAACAGAAGTCTGCCACTTAGTGAGCGTAAGCAGGAAGATATTAGTCTCTCAACATTAATCACCTGTGTTGCATGACTTTATCTAACTAGCTTTTATCAGGTGAAATGTCTGAGCTGTCAGAATTCCAAAGAGGGATGATTGTTGGGGCGCGTTTAACCCTCGTGGGTCCCTCCCATTTCAGTTACACTCAAGACCCTTGGGGTCATAAACGACCCCAATGCTTCCTTTAATTAATTTATTATTATTATTGAATGTTACATGCATTTTTTAAGTTCGCAAGCGTTTTAATGCTAAAAAAATAAAAATAAAAAGACACAATCACAGTAAAATTTATTTTATGCATTAAAAATTATAATTTTAGAGCAAAATTTACAATAACTGTAGATTTATTTACAACTGTTACAGATCTGAAAAAACATGATTTTTTGCAAGTAAATTTCAAACACTTATGACATTATCGATGCATTTTCTGCCCAGTTCTCTTGGACAAAAGTTGCAACGTCCTCTTTTTTTGGCATTCTGGGGAAGTGACCACAAGGGTCTTGTGTGCAAAAAATGCAATTCGGGAAAAATAAGACACAATAATAGCATTATTTTGAATAGAAAACTAAAAGAATAAAAGCCACAAAATGCCATTAAAAACAAATGGTTGATTAACAAGATATATTAAACAGAAATTGCATTGGGGTCACATATGACCCCAAGGAACCCACGAGGGTTAAGTAGAGCATCGGTGACAGAAACAGCAAACCTTTTGGGGCTTGCAAGAAGTACTGTATCAGCGGTTATGACAGCATACATGAAAGAAGGTAAGACGAAGTCTTCAAAGCAAAACAGTGGCCGAAAGTCAAACCTTGATGATAGGGGTAGACGTGTCTTAAAGCGTCTAGTAGCTCGAAAACACAAGCAATCGTTATCAGAGATAACATCAATCATTAACAGTCATCTTCAGAACCCCATTTCAACAAGAACTGTTCAAAGAGAACTTCATGCAGCAAACATTTTTATGGGAGAGTGGCAATTCGTAAACCTTTGATGACAGCAACCAATATTTTCAAGCGCCGTCAGTGGTGCAGAGGTCACAAAAGCTGGTCCCCACTGCAATGGCAGCAGGTAATATGGTCCGATGAATCATCATTCACCTTATTTCAGACCACTGGACGCGTTTATGTATGGAGATGACCCAAAGAAGCGTTTGATCCTGAATGTCTCTTACCAACTGTGAAACATGGAGGTGGCTCCATTATTGTTTGGGGTGAGATTTCTTGGCGTGGTCTTGGGCCACTAGTACGTCTGCATAGGAGAATTAAATCTAATGACTATCTAAGCCTTCTAGCGGATCATGTTCATCCTTTTGTACAGACTGTATTCCCTGGGGAGCGACCGATTTTTCAAGACGACTGCGCCCCTATCCACACCGCTAGGTGCGTCCAAACATGGTTCAAAGAGCATGACAATAAAGTTGAGCATCTTGCCTGGCCCCCTCAGTCTCCGGACTTAAATATTATTGAACATTTGTGGCAATATTTGGAGGCTAAACTTCGTTTCCGAATCCCACCTCCATCAAATCTTTCAGAATTAAAGGTCGCTTTGCAAGAGGAATGGCTTAATATTCCTTTAAACGTTGTCAATGACCTTTATGCATCTATCCCACGTCGTATTAAATCTGTAATTTGGTCAAAGGGTGGTCCATTTTCCTATAAATAAAGAATTTTCGGTATTTCACAGGTGTTCGTATTATTTTGTCACCCATCTGTACCTAGAACTATTCTCGTGGCAAAATACCCAGAATGTGACTGCAACCCCTATTCACAACTGGTATAAAGCAAAAAGATCAGCACTTTCTCTATTTCTCCCTGACGCAGATAAACCAACACACTCGCTTGTTGCAACCTGCCAGTAGACACCTGAAAAGTCTTAAGTTTTCTGCTAAACAAATCTTCCCCCTTTGCCCCGAATGCCAGCAAAACCTGGCATCACCTGATCACATCTTGAACTGTCTAGGGCTGGACTGGAACGACCTGCATTCCGCTCCCCTTCTAGTTTCAGACTTTATTAATGTCAACGGATTTATTGATCTGGTCATCACCTTCACACTTCAGGGTCCCTCGTACCTACCACAACTCGTGGTTTAACCGGGATAGGGCCCTGAAGAGCTCTCTGTTCTTTTGTTCCGGACCAAGGGTCGAGCAAATCCCTGGTCCAGTACCCTCAGAGGTATCGTTTCACTTTGAGGAGTTTGCGACCACGACCCTTATTTAACGTCACCCAACCCCCATTAGTAACGATGGCTAGGATCGAACTCGGGACCCTCCGGTTACGAGTCCGACGCCTTACCGATCGGACTATCACGACCTTTACTCCATCAGACCAGATGGGAATTAGTAACAACAACAAGAAGTTTGGAAATCAGGGAGTCATTTCCTGTTCCAATTCATTAAGTTGTAAAACGGGCAGCAAATAGCCCCCGACTCCTAATTGTTACCCCTGATACTATAAAACCTGATGTGTCAACCTTCATTCTCTTGTTTTAGTTCAGACTTCCACACCATCAACAACAGATCCTTCGACCGAGACACGAAACAGGAAATTGACGAACAGATCCGCCCTCCCCCAAGTGCGCCACTTCTTGGTGAACATGCGCCATTTCGAGGAGACGACTCGTTCGCGCTCCGACCCGGTGGTTCTAGAGTACGAATGGATCATCGGAGTTTGGTCCCCATGCTCGCACACGTGCGGGAAACTTGGGACGCAGGTAAGCAGAGTTTCTCTTATATGTGACTTGACTGAAATAAAAATGCTTTGCATCTCGTGACGGTCGGTGCCAGGGGTGCCCCCCCCCCCAAGCTCAATGGCGCAAAATCCCCCCAAAAATTTTTCACAACCCTCTTGTGATTTTTATTTTTACCCCTCTTTTTTATTTGATTTATTTTTTTTTAATATTATTTATTTATTTATTTATTTAAATTATAACTATTATTTTTTCATGTATTAACTTTTTAAAAGTAGGGGAGAGTGGTAATGAATGGGCCATGGTGATGGATGGGCCACTAACATAATATGAAAAAGTATTTGCATGAATTTTTTTTTGATGCCACCAATAGATGTAGCTATTTGTTCTACTAAACTCATCCAATTTTCATTCGTTTGCGCTGAGCCATTTTCAAACTAGAGTGGCATGGTCAAGAATCTGACTGAAAAGTAAGTTTTTCACTTTTTAGTAAAATATTTCTTAGCTAAATTGTACCAAGTATTTTACTGCATACATATGTATAAGTTAGTCTTTCCATATCTATAAACTAATATTAAGATGTATTTTGATGTTATCTAAATTCAATGTACTCAAAAAACCTAAATGTATTCCAAAAGTATAGGTGGGGCTGAATGGGCCACTATGTCATGGTAATGAATGGGCCACCTAAATATTGTTTTTCTTTTTTTTCTTTGGATTTTCGCATTAATATGAAAACACAACTGACTATCATAGATAAAGATTACTGTCGTCAAAATAGGTTTGTAGTAACTTCTAAATATAATTTGCAGATCTATATTATATTCCTATAGTACAATAGACCTCTGGTCGCAGTGCGTGGCTCGAAAAAAGCCCCCCCTCTCTCCTCCATATTATATTCCTCACAGTACAATTTCATTTTCTTTCTTGGTAACTTAAGTTAGATATTTCTTATTCCCGATGTCTTGTAAATTGAAAAAAAAAAAATTTTTTTTGAATTTTTGACAAGTTTGAAAAGGAAGATAAAGTTTTTTGAAAGTGATTTTTTAATATTATTTTTGAAAGATATAAAATTTTGTTAAATCATAGTGTGTATTATCTGTTATTTTTTTTTATATATATTTTGATGTTATTTATTTCTTATAATCTCATTATTTAGTCATTTTTTCTGCTACAATTGGTATACATCAGTTTTTATTTTAATTGCATCAGTTTTGATGTTTATATAATTTTAAATCAGTATAGTTTTTGTATCATCATGTCAAGTGCCACATTTATTTTTGTCATATTCAGCAAATAGAAGATTAAATCCACATGTTTTTCATTGAATTCATTTAGTGGCCCATTCATTACCTTCGATGGCCCATTCAACCCCATAGGTGGGGTTGAATGGGCCAAATTTCAAAATTTTTATTTTCTATTATAATTCATTATAGACAGGTGCTAATCCAACTTTTCTGACTTTTTTAAATAGCCAGATAAGTAAAGTAACTAAAACACCAATTTAGAGTTAAAACAAAGTGTTAGAAAAAATTACAAAAATTCAAAACCAAAAAGTGGCCCATTCATTACCACTCTCCCCTACTTATGTGCAGAATGTAATATCTTTTTTTCCCCTTCCAGACATTTCAAGTACACCCACACCCACACACGAAAAAAAATAATAAAATAAGTAAAAAGTAATTTAAATTAAAAAAGTTAATTAATAAATAATTTAAATAAAAATAAATTTAAAAAAATAATTAATAAATAATTTAAATAAATAAATAAACTAGTTTTAAAAAATCCCTCCCCAAAAATTTTAATGGCGCAACTTGCGCCATAATCCCCCCTCTGGGCACCCCTGGTCGGTGCTACGTACACAAAACTAAAACAGCAGAGCAAAAAAAAAAGTTTGAAAAATAAATTTCTCACTTTCTTTTATTTGAAGGGTTCGGGCGTAAATAGTTGCATCTGACAAAATTGTAAAAATCAAATTATTTGCTGAAAAACAATAGTGTGTTGTCATATAAACAGAAATCGTATACAGTTTTGATGTTTCCCTTATAAATGATGACACAAAGTAACGGCCGATTTCTGCAATGTAGCATTGCATTAATGTAAATAGTGGTAAATTGTAAAAATGGCCGATAGTGAATACGTGGCCGACACTTCTGGTGGCAATAATAGGAGTGAAATTTCGGCTGAAAATAGTGAAAGTGATTTTTAGGACTCCGATAAAGATCCAGAATATATCCCTAGTTATGAGGGATCTACAATGTGGCTCTCTTTTTTCTATAAAAGGATTTCTGCTTCCAGCTTGTTTAATTCCTACTCCATGCTGACAAGCGCCAAAAAGCACGAAACTACAGTCCATAGATGGAATAAGCGAGTTGGTGGTGTATTGCATGTACGAACTGTGTATTTTAGGTTTTTAAATACTTTTATGCAGCATGTAAACAACGTTATGTGTATTCAGATACCACTTTTTACATGCATTAAGAGTACGAAGTGTATTCAGATACCATTTTCAGATGCACTTAGAGTACGGCTGATACGTTATCATAACAATATTTTACTATAAAATTCTTTGTTTTTTCGAAAGAACTAATACGTTACGTATGTTGTCGTAGAATTGCCGAATTTCACTTCGAAAACATTCCCGTACATGTAGCTTCTTCGCGATGATAGTCTTCGTTAGCAAAACAAACCTTACAGGGTGTGACATAAGTTAATTTTCGGCAGAAAACGTTTTTTTATGTCATTAATATGAGCAAGTGGTTTGATTACGCTCTAATGAGAAAATATTTTCCAATTTAATAGGTTACAATAAGTGTTCATGAGTTCTGCATAGTTAATCTTTTGAAGCTGTTTTGTACAACGAGGTTTGTTATCGTGAAATTGCCGTATTTTACTTCGCTCCGCATTTCCGTACATGTAGCTTCTCCGCGGCGATAGTCTTCTTAGGAAAAACTAACCTTACGAGATGTGCCCGAGGTAAATTTTAGGCAAAAATCGTTTTCCGTGTACATTATTATGGACAAATGATTAGATCACATTCTAAGAGAGATGGAATGAAGCTTCGGCTATTTACCGCAGCATGAGGTGTGATGCAGCTGCTTCGGTCTATGTAATTTATCTTGTAAGTTTTCATTTTACTATTACAAGAACGAAAATATTGTCCTTCAAGCTATAAACAATTATAAAATCTAATAAAATATTGAAAAAAACTTTTGTTTTAATTAAAATGATTGTGTGTATTGAACCCTTGGAACTAGAAACTGTTCAATAGTTAACAGTATGTTCGATTAAACGTGAAAGTTCTTATCTTGTCCCGAGCAGCATAATCTCATCGGCCGGTGATCGGCCATTCATCGAAACCCGGTGAAATTCTAATCGGCAGATGATCGATTCCGATGAGTTCTCATCGGGAATTGCTCCAATATGTCTCATCGGCCAAACAGAATCCGAGCAGCAAAATCCGATGAGCTTTGCTCGAAATACGATGAGGATTGGAGCAATTTACAAGCAATGCAGTTCCGTGCCGATGAATTTAGGATCAATTTTGTTGAAAGTTGATCGGAAGGATATTGTTTTCCGATGAAAAGTAGCTCATCGAAAACCGTGCTCGGATACTGATCGGAACGATGTCATCGTGCGTTACGGGATCAGTTTACGAAGAGTTCGATGATCGGCCGAGCAAAATCCGATGAGTTGATGCTACTTGGGGTTGTAGTGTATGGCGAAGTGCAAAGGAGGGAAAAAAAAGAAAAGAAACAAGAAATAACAGTTAAGTATTGCTAAAGGCGTAAATCACTATGACTTGGAAGTGCCAATGACTCTCTCAGAGTACAGAGTGTCCAGATTCCAGTTATTGTCAATTTTAAAGAGGGCACCAACAATGGAAAGGCAGCAAAAAGGTGCTTAGTTGGGTGTCTGGGCAGTGCTTGCATTCCATATATGTCTTGAAATCGTCGGGAAGGATCTTTATGCTCTCAAAATGCTTCGTCCTTAATCTTTTTAAGGCTGTCGTTGCAAACTTGATAATGATAAGATGTACATAAAAACCACGCGCCAGAAAACTGGTGTCCAAGCTCGAGATATGTTGCTTGATTAATCTTTGATTATTTTCTTCTATAAATGGAGAATATTTAATTAATTCAGATTTAGGATAAGTAAGGTGTGAAATGGCGTGCATTACGTGAGACATTTTCCGATAAACTACTATTTAACTTCAGAAGTAACTTAGTTTGCTATATCTGTACCTCAGAACCAGACTAACGTAAGTCCATTTTTGTCATTTTTCAGTATAGGGGAAAAACGATGTATTCGACAATCGTTTTTCCTCTCTACTGAAAAGTGACGAAAATGGACTTACGTTACTCTGGTTCTGAGGTACAGATATTTTCTTTAAGTTACGTTTCACTTAACTTATCTTTATTTTTTTATTACGTTAGGGCAACAAATAGTTTTGTTAACGTGTTTTCAAATACTTGAAGCAAATTTGAGTCCGAAAGTCTGTCGGGACCAAACTGCCTGATATTATGAATTAGTTACCGCCTATAAGCTAGGGATAAGGCAGAACTGAAGCAAAACACCCACAGCTCGATCATGATATCATGAGACAGCGGTTTTGTCCTTATTTTGGACTCCTCAGTCAGGAATAGCCAACAATCGAGCTGAAGGCAGATATCCTCTTATTGTAGCTAAGATTGCCTGATAGATAAAATACCCAGCTTTTGCCTTCAATTTCGAGTTGAGCCGTACCATGGTTTGCGGACGCCTGCTGGTAAGGTAAATTCATTTTATCTGCAATAAAGATAAAATGACAATATAAGACAATAATGACAATATATAGACAATAAGAGGATATCTGCCTCCAGCTCGATTGTTGACTATTCCTGACTGAGGAGTCCAAAATAAGGATGGAATCGCGATCTCATGATGTCCTGATCGAGCTGTGGATGTATTTGCTTCAAACTGCCCGATAGGTCGGCGTATCCTCCAAAAAAGAGTATCTGTGCCTAGAAACTTTACAAAAGTTCATTAAAAGTTCCAAACTTTCTGAATTATACAGTCAAAACCTTTGACTTTTTTTTCTCCTTTTCACCCTTACAGGTTCGAACTATCGAATGCCAAGTGCGAGTGCTCAGTAACGCAACGCGACTCGTGCCAAGGAGTCTCTGCGAGGGTGGACTTGAAGAACCCATCGCGATTCGACCCTGCAGCTTAGATCCATGCCCGGAATGGGTGACTGGGGATTGGTCAGAAGTGAGTTTCAAATGTTTAGTCTTGTCACGAAATTTGTTGTTGTTGTTTGTGAGACCACTCGGGTACCCGAGCCCTAGTAGACATATCATCCCGATTTAAGGCGGAAGAAGTACGGTTTCCATTTTAACGAGCACCATTTCAAGTGAAAGCTCGATTTCGCTCAGAGCGCTCTATTGTTTTGGTCCAGACCAAGGGCCTAGCAAACGCCTGGTCCAGTACCCCCAGAGGTATCGTTTCACTTGGAGGACTTTATGACGACGACCTTTATGTTATGTCGCCCAGCCACCATTAGTAACGACGGTGGATCTTTGATCGGCTAGGATCAAGCCCGGAACCCTCCGGTTACGAGTCCGACGCTTTACCAATCGGCTACCACAGGTGTTCAAATACTGATTTAGAAAGTTGGAAAATGTTTCAATCTGTCGAATATATATAAAATATATATAAATAATGAAAATATATAAATTATACATAAATTATGCAATATTACTACATGCATAACCGAAGCAGGCTCCTTATTTCAAGTTTTTAAAGGGGGGGGGAGTCAGAGGGTGCAAGCACAATGTAATTTCAACGGAAAACAACAAATACTACCCCCCCCCCCCCACTTATATGTAAATACATTTATTTCTGAAAGCCGGGGGGGGGGGGAATTGACCACCTTCCTAAATAACGGGCCTGAACAGAAGTTATCTATAAATATACAGGGGAACCAAATGATGCTTAAATTTTCAATCACTGGTAAATCCGTACAGGTGCCGCTAGTTACTAATAAACTATTTTGATTGCTATGTGTATTTATGGTAACAGCGGAACATCTCTAATACGCAACAAATAAGAATAATTAATATCATATTTCATCTACCTTTGTTTTCAGCTACCTATTGTTTTCGTAATCAATACAATTTCACGTTCATATAAAAAATACATGTTTTTTTTAATTTTTTTTTTTAAATTTTGTTTGCAAGAAATTATTTTTGGTTGTAATTTTATGTAGTGCAGCCTGAAGAACTGCTTATCCTGGAGTATCTCTTACCAAAAGAGAAGCGTGGTTTGTGGCATAGCAAACGTTACAGTTATGCCTAGTCACTGTGACCCTAATCAAAGACCTCGCAGGAAGATGGAGTGTCACAACCCTCTTTGTCGAGGACACTGGAAAGTAGGACAGTGGACAGAGGTGAGTTATGACTTCACTATACTGTACTACGGTGCTGATACTAATCTTACCTATATTACTTCTCTAGCCTGTTTTCTTTACCACGCCGAAATTTTCTCATTTCTTCATTAAATTCCACGATTTACCCCTCATTTAAAGCTTATCTTCCACCCACTTTCTCATTTCTTCATCAAAACATTCCTTATATATCATTCTCTTCCATTCTCGTCATTGTGACGCATAATTGGCGTAATCCAGTTGTTTCCTGTAGTTTGCATATTATTCGTGAAGATGTGTGTAGCCATTTTACGGTTGATTTATTCATTTTTAGAGTTTGATTTTCTGGTGATTCTGAATTACCCTTAACCTTTTACCTGCCGATGTTCCCAAATGGGAACATTTTTTTTATGAATTTTTCTAGTAACCCAAAAATGTGTTCAGAGTTGTCATATTTTCTGAAATGACACAGAATAATACGAATTTATTTTTGGTGCTCTTAGTTTTTTGAAAAATGTTGAGCCTTTTTGTAGAATTAAAGTCAAATTTACTGAATTTCTGAACTTAGAATTTGTCTAAGTTTTTCTGTCTCCCTTTCTAAAGAAAAAAAATAAAAAAAATGTTTTGTTGACGTTATTTAGTATCCAAAAGACATACATTTTGTTTAAAATAAACAAAATATTTCCAATTATTATTTCGAGGGAATTATCTCTATCAGAATCGAGATGTTCCCATTTGGGAACATCGGCGTTTGGAGTGAAGTATTTGAGGGGGTTTTTCGTTGATTGCGAAATCTGAGTGCGATGCTTCTTTTTTTCAAATATTTTGTTTCGAAAGACCTGTTTTGTATTGATTACAAGTGTTTGAACCTTTTATTCACGAACGGACACCTGTTATCAGTCAGCTTGCCTTTCACACCCCTTTTCTATTGTAAATATGTCCTTCACACCTGCCTTTACACGCTCCATTGCAAGTGAATCGCATTTTCGGTGTTGGAATTCTCTCTTTCTCTGTTTTCTCTCCCATAAAATTTCTAAGAATTGAACATGTTATGAACCCCTTTGCAATATATCACGTGACTAACGGGTACGTAAGAATAAGAGTTTATGATGAGATTTTACCGGTCTCATTTCAGCATTTTATTTCACCACTCGACTTATTTCGACGATCTTATTAGAGATGACTCGCAAATTTTTAACATTAGAAGATGCGTTAGATTATTTCAACAGCCTGTGCGACAGCAATGTTTATAAAAAGAAAGCCCATCAGATATTGGTAGAAAATTTGGTTGATATGCTGATCAAATGGATTTCCATACAGGATGGAAATTTATTCTGGAAAACAGAATGGTGCTAAGGCAGATACTCCACTTGGATCAATAATCGTCATGGACAGGTTGTCTGTTTTAAAACATCCTGAACAGCATGATATTTTTTTTTGACAAATTTTTCACATCATACAATTTGATGAATCAACTGACTTCTCTGAAGAGAAAAGCTGTTGGAACTATTCGAAAAAATAGAACTGGAGATTGTACTCTTCGATCAACTTAGGATATGAAAAAGACAAAGAGAGGAATGTATGATTTATCGTTGCAATGTGAATCTTTCCGTATGCCACTGGAATGGTAGCTCTATAGTAATGGTTGCTTCAAAATATGCTACACACGAGCCAATATCTAAAGTAAAGAGATACTCAAGAATAGAAATAAAATAATTGATGTACCTCAGTCAGCTTTGATTCAGAGATACAATGAAGGAACGGGCGGCGTTGATGTATTAGACAGAATATTAGGAAGTTACCTCCCACAGCTTAGACGTAAAAAATGGTGGTGGAACTAATTTTCCAATGCTTTAAATATGGGAGTAGTTGCAAGCTGGTGGATTTACTGTGAAATCCACAAAGGCACTAAAAGTGAGTTGTCACATCTCTAATACCGCCATAACATCCCAATGTCTTGCTAAACTCTCAGATGAACGTGCCAGACAAACCTGGAACTTGACCACATCTTCCAAATTTGAATAGAAAAAAAACAGGCAGCATTATCTTGTTCCATTCACTCAGGGATATTGCGTGGTTTTCAAAAAGAACGCGCGGAAGCAATACGTTGACTGTGAAACGCGACTTCATTCATCTTTTTTCCCCTAATACCATGTATAATAAGGGAAAAAAGACATTCAAATGATAAAAGTATAATGGTATGTAAAATAAACAGAAATATTCATATTTTCCCTTTGTTTTTCGAATACATCACCTTTTGAGAAAAATCCCCCTGTTTACTTCATTCCAAACGCCGATGTTCCCAAATGGGAACATCCTGAAAACCTAACTTATAATTTTTTTCTTGCCAAAATATGTTTGGATTAGCATACTAGAGGTAAATTGAGACATTCAAACAAAAAATTGAAAGTAAAAATTAAAAATTTGAATTATGGCGTTTAAAAGGTTAATTTATGGACATGAGTGTATTTTAGAATGTGAAAAAAAATGACGAATTTGTGTAACAGACGTATCAAAATTTAGTGGAGTTTTCAAGTAATGAATTTAATCAATTAATAATATGTGAAGATATTTTACTCTGCTTTTTAATTAAGTTTAAACATTGGTATAGTGATTCGATATTGACCAATCGATAATTCCTCTAACTTCATTAGCTTTTTGTTAATCAGAAATTGAAATAAGGTCAAATTACTCTTTTTATATATTTTTATGCCCTTCACATACCGAACAAATTTTTGCACAAAAAGCGAACTTTAAACACATTTTTTTTTAGTAAGCTATACACTTCAAAGCTTCAGAAAAGTTGCGCATTTTTTATATCGACTTTCATTTTTATGACTTTCGAATTATTTCAAAATGGAATTGCCTTAATAAAAGCGTATTAAAAAAGATATTACTTTCCTGGCCCCCTAATATTTCCATCGTTTTCATAGTGTACAGCTTCTTGCGGCCACCAAGGATTTCGCAGCCGCAGCGTGCAGTGTGTGTGGCAAGTCAATCAAGAAACTGCTCCAACAACAGCTTGCAAAAGTCCTTCACCCCCTACATCATCGCCTTGCGGAAGAATACCTTGCAAGGATGGTATGTAGAATCTTATTACATTTCATTTCACACCCCAGGGTCCCCCGTATCCACCACAACTCGTGGTTTAACCAGGATGGGCCCTGTTGTTTTTATCCAGACCAAGGGCCGAGCAAACCCCTGGTCTAGTACCCTCAGAGATATCGTTTTACTTGAGGGACTTTGTGGCCACGACCCTTATTTAAGGTAGCCCAGCCACCATTAGTATTAGTGGTGGATCTTTGATCGGCTAGGATCGAACCCGGGAGCCTCCGGTTACGAGTTCGACGCCCTACCGATCGGGCCCCTACGGCCCTAAATCTGACTACAGCAAACCCTCTTATAATCTAAGATCTTGCAACGTTTTCGAGACAGAATTTTAAGACATTTGGCTCTTTAATATATCGTTCCTTATGCGATTCCGAACAGCATGCTGTCTGCCTGGCTGCCAGTAAAGGTTGCGTTTTTTTACTGCGCATCACATTTTTACTGGGAAAATTAGTGATTTTTAGATTTCGGGGCAATTAATCGCTTAAACCAGTCGTAAGAAAGTCATGTAATATATCAGTAGAAAGCTTTTTTTTAGCTTTACAATGGTTTTATTCTATTTTACTTGAATGAGAAGTTACAGTCATTTGTATGTGAAAACGTTTCGTTTTTATACGCCCCATGCTAAAAATGATGTTAGTTTGAAGTTTCTATGAGTATTAGAAGAGCTGTTTTTAGAATCCCGGAAATTCAAGGCTTACCTTCAGCAAAGCAAGCCAAACGATTCTAAAATAGTTAAGCTCGAGAATAAAATTTGTTTGAAAATAAAGATGAAATGAAGTATTTTATCAACGGAAATCAACTTTTCATATTGTTACCATGGCTACGTTTTTATTTCGTTTATTTGTGTCGTTTTTTTTCCCTTAATAATTTAAAAAATATATTTGTTTTTGTAGCAATCCAAACTTAAAGCCTTATTAAAATTAGTCAAATGAAATATAATAAAACCGCTATAAAATGGCACCTGTCAATCAAATGAGAAATCAAGTCCTTTCCTTAAAATTAGGTAGAGAAGGAAGAAACTGACGCGTATCATTTTTGTGAGTTTAGAGACATTTTGACAAGTTATAAGAAGAGGGAATAATTTTTTAACCAAATGAGGTCAAAAAAAAAGAGACAATATGATAGTAAACCATTCTAAATTTATCGTCTGCAAAACATATTTTACTTCATTATTAATTTATTTTAATTTAAATTGCAGTAAATGACTTGAGTGAACGAATTTAGCTTTTAATTTATCGTTTGCTGGTTGATGTTTGTCGATGTTTATTGTTTTTGTTATCATTGTGAAGAATAATGCACGAAATTTCTATGACTGGACACACAAAATTTTAGGATCAGTTGAGTTTAAAAGAAAAAAGTGCTCCAAATATATTTTTGCAATGTGATTATTTATTGTTGGACTGTAATTTGCAGCAGTAATTGCATTTAATTGGCTACAAAAGTAAAAATGACAAGCAGTATATTCTTTATTGTAACCCTAATTTCGCAAATTTTTAATTCAAATTAAGTATCGGATTCTTTGCAGTCCTTGATCAATGGTGCAGGGAGAAGTGAAACAAAGACCCACCCACTTACGTTGACTATAAGCTGTCCAATGAGACATCTGCCTTGACCGTGCAAAATTTAAATGTTTTATCTCTTTGGCCAATACGAATTGTGAATCCCATTCTTCAATTTTCATCTGCATATCACCCCTTCATGAAAATAGCCAATTCTGAAAAAAAGGAGAAGTCAAGTGCGATTTCTTCAAAGCCAGACTTGATTTTAACTGTTGTAAAAAAATCGTCCGCTTTTTTTCAGTTTTTAAGGAATTAGAACTCGGTAAATCATAAAAATATCGTATAAATTGCGGTATTGCAACGTTCTTTCTACAATGTTCCATTTCGGAAAATGTATTATTTTGTTTTTAAAACTGTGAAAGAAAACTTCCCTCTTCTTTTAAACTTAAGTAAGATTTCTGTTGGCTTCCGTAAATAACAAAAATGTTCTTATTTTCTCTTTTGTTTTATTTTTATATCATAGTTTTAAGGAATTATAGTTGAATTATAAAATTGAGTATTTTTTCTGCGACAACAATTTATTACCAAATGACGCTTTAGTTTTATACCACGGGCAAAGCCGTGCGGGTACCGCTGGTATACATTATCTCCCCAAAAACAACAGTGTTGTAAAAAAATCCCCCGCCAAGAAAACCTTAAATACTCAGCCTTAAAAAGTTATGATATCGAGTTTTCCCGCCAAGTTTGTGCCAAACTACAACTAACCTGTATGGTGAGTTCTTTTAAATTGTTTTCAGTTTTGCCAGGCGGGAAGCTTTGTCTTGTGAGGTGGTTGCTTAATGAGTAAAAACTTCCCGCCTGGCAGGACTGAAAACAATTTAAAAGAACTATACATACAGGTTAGTTGTAGTTTGGCACAAACTTGGCGGGGAAACTCGATATCATAACTTTTTAAAGCTGAGTATTTAAGGTTTTCTTGGCGGGGGATTTTTTTACAACACTGTTGTTTTTGGGGAGATATCACATGTTTTTGCATTAATATTATTTCTTTGCCTGTTTTTTTTTTCTCTTCAAAATTTACTTTGCATGTTTTTTTTCCCTTCAACATTTTTCTTGGCGGTCCGACATATGTGGTTTTCTTGGCGGCATGCATTTGGTGCAAAAGTTCAAGGATCTTCTTCAGTCTAGGATAAATTTGAAATCAATCACAATGTACCACCCGAACCGACGCAAAACAAAGCTAGTTGCTAACAATACTACGATTAAATTAAAAGTTTAAAAAAAAAAACCCAACCCTTACTGCCGATCTCATATTAAAATGAACTAAATTGAAGATCCCTTTTAAAAGCCTTATGCAATAAAATCAATTACAAATATTTTATTTGTTAACAAATAGAAACTGGCAACAGATGAAATTATAAATCATTGAGTTTTCTTTCCTCGTCGCCCAACAATGACAACATAAAATGCTCAGATGTTGAACAGAGCTAGTAGATAGAAATCGGACCAATTTTAAGCATTAATAACTCCGGCCTGCGATGACCCCGGGGGTAAATTTTGGAAAACGTCCTCAATGTCTCATCGAGAATATTCATACCAAAAATCAACACTAAAGACCCCGGGGAGAAAAGATACGGAAAATAAAAACGAGGGGGAAGGGGGGGGGGGTCGAAAAACCCCCTATGCCGAGCTTTGGGACAAAATAAATGTGGGTGCAAAAGAGAGCTCAATCCGAGTTACCGTTTAGTCTGGACCCCTGTCAAACAATTTTTAAAAAGTGCGAAAAATAGCGATTTTTTAACATTTATCTCCTTTTGCTTTAGTATGTGCCGTCAGGGGCCGCTGGAGATTGAGTATACCAAAAATCAACTCTAGGGATCTTTATGGGGCTGAGATACAGAGGGGTGAAAACCCCGGTTTGGTTACTCGCGTAATCAGTCCTTAGTCGCTCTTTTACATTTTTCTTGGCGACGGAAATTTCTTGGAGGCTTGTATTTAGTTTTCTTGGCGGGGCGGGACGCTCCCGCGTCCCGTGATAAAACATTAGATGATGGAATGAAGTGGCGAATCGTGAGAAGGCTTTCAGCAGACCAGTTTTCATGTCCAGATTTGTGGAGAATTTAATTTACTGCCCAGGTAAGGAGACAGTTCTGGGGTACTTCAGCATCCATCGAGAGAAGGCTTGCGCAAGGTGGTCTGCTTGGCTATTATATGCGAGGCATAGCAGGAATGCTACAGCTTGTGTTATGCTTAATTGATGATGCGACTTATTTCGCTAGCTATTAAGAGGTCAGAAATAAATTTTTATTTTAAAACCAAAGTTAATGAAAACTTTTTTATTAATTTTTGGTTTTACAATGGTGAAAAACCGTACTTTAACATATGTCAATGATTGTTTAAAAAAAATGCTTTTGATTTGTTTTTAGAAGAAGCTGTAGAATGCTATGACCAATCCACATACTGCGATGTGGTGAAAAAAGCCAAACTCTGCCAGATGAGCCACTTTCGATTACAATGCTGCGCCTCCTGTAGCACAGAAGATTAACGTCAGAGATTATACTATACCTTGTTGAAAAATGTCGATGTTTAAGTGATATGTATGAGAAAATATTCAAATGCATAACAAGTGATATTGGGAATGCGTTTTCTCTGTATACATTTAAGTTATTCTATTTATACATGAAATAGTCGATCTCTTTATTCATTGTCGAAAATTACAAACTAGTCAATTACATAATGAGGCATTCTGATTGTCGGTGAAAGCTTGAGAAAGATTGGGGAAATAAAGCACCTGGTTGTATGAAGAAAAGTCGGAGTTAAAAGAATTGTAAAAGGTGATGCTCTAGAAAAATTTTACTATCTCATTCAAAATATAATTCGTTAATTAAATAGTTTTGTTTCGAGGTCTTAGTTTCTGGACCAGTAAATAAAAACTGAAAATAAAACTGACTGGGCAAAACTTATACTCTAAACAGGTTTGGAAATTGTGCAAAGCTTTTTCTTTCCTTCGTTTCGTTGCATATATTTTTCATTTCATTTAATTTTTCTTTTGCACTGGGCGAATACTTAAAGCTCTCGTTTCAATGGGAGCAGAATTTACATAATTTTAAAAAGGTAAAGTAGTACGCTATATTAGTATGTTGAGTATATCACGGTATTTGAAAATAAATACAGTAGAGTCTCGAAAATCCGAGGTAATCGGGGCTCACGCTACCTCAGACAACGCCTCTTAAATACTAAATGCCTGCTGCTTTCTGGTTTCTAGTATGGAGCAAAATTTCGTCCTTGATTCGCAAAGCACTGCCATGTACTGGAGTTCTTCAAGACAAGAGAAATTAACCATTGGTTGATTTCTAAATTCAAATTTAAACAGTGGCCAATCAAAAAAATTTTATTCGAATATTGCTTAGATTTATCACCATAACAACGGCATCATCGGATCGCCACAAGGTGGCACTTAAAGTGGATCCAATGTCGCCCGTAGCGAAGCAAATGCAGTAGGCATTTAGTGTTAGTTAGGCGTTGCCTCAGATTACCGAAAACTCGGATTTTCCGGAAAATTCTTTCAGCGGTGGAAACGTAACCCTTTTCGGTTGACATAAGGACGTGCAAAGTAAAGTCGTTATAAAAGTTATAAAGTTGTTATCTCTCCAACGCACATCTTAATATATCTCTAGCAGTCAAAGAATAGTTCGTGACACTTGTGTTATTGACACAGTGTGACATCGCGGCCTGTCAATGCTTTTTGTTTTGTCGCTTTGTTGTATGTACTAAAAGAGATTTTACAACAGCGAAACATTCCGATTTTCATATTTTAATGCAAAACGCATTTTTAACTATTAAAGGTCAAAAAGCACCTAGAATTAACTGCAGCCCCGAACTTTTGAGACTCGGATTTTCGAGATTCTACTGTACATGTAAATATTTTTTCATTTTTTACCAGTAGTTTTGTTTTAAAGAAACATAAAAACATCCCTTTTTTTTGGGGGGGGGGGGGGATTGCGGCGAGGAGAGGAGGTGTATAAAAGGTTTAACAATGAGAAGTTTAATTCAACTTTAAAAGCAATAATGGTTGATCAAATATTTTCCAAAAAGAACGTAACGTTCTTTCGGGAGTATGCGCCGCACCAATCGTAAACGCCGCATCGTAATATTTATTAAATAAAGAAAAAAATATACTGTATGTATGAGCCGAGCTTTTGGAGAATCTCTTGTGCTCGTGCAAATAGTACCAAAACACGTATTTGTATACTTATACATGTACTGTGCATGAGTGCATGCATGTGTTTTAAAAATTAGATTTTTCATACCATGTAATGACTAACAAACCTGCGTTCGAGCCATTCTTGCAAATAATCCAGAAGTGCAAATTTTGGTACTGAATTGGTTTCATAGCAAACAATGTCAACAAAAGAACCGTCGAAAAAGTCCCTGTGTGGCAAAAAGTGGAACTGTACAGGCAAGATTCAATAAGTTGCTCTTTAACTGCCATTTTCAACTGTACTTACTCTTATACATATTGTTAAATTTCTTCCACACTTAAAAAAAAGCATATTTTTTGCAAAAATAAATCAATATTAAACAAATGTAAAATGTTTACTCTTCATTGCTGATGGAATTTTCAGTACTTCCATTTCCTATTTCTGACAATATTTTCTGTTTTAAAAATAGTCAATATTTAAGAGATTATAGCAGTATATCAAACTCTTTTTCAGTTAAGTTTGTCTAATTTTACTTTCATGTCTCAATAAATATCTCAAATACATTATTATTCCATGTGTTTCAAAGCAAGTATATTGCAAAACATATCAAATTGTATGTGTATTTTAATGAATATTAATGTACTATAATGTGTAACAAATAAATAATTTTATCTTGAATGATTTGTTTAATTAGAAATGGAGCAAATTAAAATTTAAACTATCTATTCATTTATCTAGTATAAGATTATAACAATATCTTTCAAACAGTGAATTGAAATCCACACAAAAACACATTGGTGGGATAATTGATGAAACAGGAACAAAACTAAAGTTATGAAAGAGGACACTTATTGATTAATAATAGCTGTAGAAATAATTATGTTCATTATAAAAATATAAACATTAAGAGAGAGCTAAGTCTTAGTAGGAAATCTGAAATTTCTATAATAATGTATTAAAAGTTTTCAAGCAACTTGAAGAGCCTGATTAAATTAAATGTTACCAGATGTATTCAAATTATGAGCTACATAAATTTAATTTAGAATATTTCAAAAAGAATTACCTTTAGTCCAAGAAACTTATACTGAATTCACAGGAAAGAAGGACTAGATGTAATGAAAGAAATTCGCCATTTAGCCATGACAATCATGTAGTTGGCTTGGAGAGGAACAAATTGGGGCCAAACGGCGAACCTGAATACTAGTGGTTTCTTTTAATACTAGAGAAAATCTCCAAAAGTGTCAAAGATGCAAACTTTCTTCCAATCTGATTGTTTACTTTCAGTCTTTTTTTTTTTTTTTTTTGTGAACAGAATATAATTCTGCTTTAATGAGCAAGAAATATGGAAGAACTGAGATTATTTTAAAATACCTTTTGGCTAGGTTAGTTACATACATTATCAAATTTACTGAAAAAACATATGTTTTTCTTAATTTTAGCAAACATTTCCTTCCCTCTCCCCTCCCACCCTTTCATAAAATGCTACAAAAGCGGAATACAAGCTATCATTTCATTTTCAACTTCTACCAATTCACTTGATAAATAACAGTTTAAAACGAATCTCAGTCTACTCTTAGTTTTTCAAAAGTTTGACAAGATATTAATTTTTACTTTAGTTGCCTGCAAAAAATTTTTAGTTCATTTTCCTTTTGTTCAGTTTGACATTACAAGACTACCAGCCCAACAAAGTAGAGGTCCAGCTCTTGGCACTTCTTTGATCAATATAACCAACTAAATGCTGTTTAAAATGCCACAATGTTTTCACAATTTTATATAGCCTAGTTTGTTTGTGCATTTCAATCCCTGTAAAATTCTGAGTAAATATGTCTACAAGCATCTTTGCAGTTATGCTAAAGATATATAATTAACCACATTTGAATATTCCCTAGCTCTCAATGCATAACCTTAAGACCAACAGACAGACAACTTGATTTTCAAAACAACCATTACTGAATTAGTTAGGATGTTTTTTTTTTCTTTCTTTAGTCCCAGGAATTTTATGATTAAAATTAAAAAAGTCAATGTATAGCACTTCAAAAATTGAAGCAAGAATGTGTACTGATGGCTATTGATGGCTAATCAACCAATAGAAATATACTGTCGGCTGCTCTTAAACGAATACAATAGGTTCCAAGAAATATTATTCGATTAAGCGGGGTATTTGTTTAAGTGGGGATCTTCAACATTGGTCTATGGCATGGGAAATATTCGGTCCCAGGATTATCTTATTTGTATAAGTGGGGTATTTGTTTATTCGTTACTTGATTAAGTGGGGATGACAGCATTGCCCTGGGAAGGTAAAGGGCGATAGATGCAGAAAATTAATGAATGATGTTGCAGGGTTAGATTTTTGCACGGAAAGCAGGACAAGGGGTCATTGTTTTAAGCTGTTTAAATCTGTCTAATCTGGAAATTCGAAAAAATTACTATTTTAGCAGGGTAGTGGGAACTTGGAACAGTTTATCGGAAGAGGAGGTAAGGAGCAATGGAATAAATAGCTTTAAGAAGGCTATTGATCTTCGTTGGTGTCTTTAATTTGACTAGGAGCTGCTATATAGACAGGCTGACGCATCAAGCTTAAGTTTCAGCACTTTGGATCCAACTTATTAACTTTTACATTCATTTTTCCTTGTTGCAGAGCTAGGGTTACCAGAGCAAAGTTTCGGGACATTGCCAAGTTTTGTTAAAATTCATGTGAAAAGTTACCAAAACATAACTTGCCAGAAAAGACAACCACTCAAACACGAGCTGGATCCAAAATAGTCAAACTCAATCTTAATGTGTCGGCTCTTCTATATAGGGGCCTTAGACCAGCCCAGTTGGGCCCAGAGTGTGCTGCTGGTTGTCGCATTTGTATTTGTATAAAAGAGTTTTTGAGACATTTTAAGAAATAAATTTTAGATTCCATACTAAAAATAGGGAAGTGCTGGAAACAGACTGTTTTTAGGCTTTATTTGTGTCGGAAACCAAATAAGCATGCATACAATAGATGACAAAAATACAAAAATGCAGATCCTGTCCTTTAACCATCCCATAGTAGCATATACCACTCTAGTTCTACTTTGGAAATCTATTTTGAAAAATAGTTCCATGTTGCAAATGAAAAATAATCTTTGTTAACACTTATTGATAGTTTATAAATAGTTTTATTACTAAAGGAAGAATAAAAAGAAGGCACTTGCATTTGAAAGGAGCAAATTATAAATGAAAATGTCTAACTATGTACTCTAAATATGTATTAATGTGATGTTATGTTTCATTAATTAACACCCAGGTTATAAAAACTAGTTTAAGAATAATCATTATCCAAACTTTATTTCTAAAAAAATGTCTTACAAAAATGAATGACTAGAATTGGTTTTAAAAATTTGAGTACAAATAGTTTAAACACCCAAACAACTGTTATAATTTACTTATAAATATTGCATGTTACCTACGATATTTATAGGAGCCAACAATTAAGCATTTACTTTCACACGTGAACATATTCAAAGTTTGGAAACTTGGATGTTTAAGGATAATATGTATGCAAAGCAATAAACATCTGTTGAAAAAAATATTAAGTTCTATCTCCATACACAAGATGATCGGAAAATGGGTAGTCAAATTTTGAAAGGGATTAGATTCATAAAGGAAAGTAGGATCGTAAACACAATGCTGAAGCACTACATCAGTGGTGTGAAATAGATAACAGAACATTGATTCATTCACATGGAATCGTCCTAACTTGGTAGCTAGCCAAATTCCATCTCTTCCATGGACAAACTGAACTTTTACTAAATATACTTTGTGAACATAAAATATTCTATCACACATGTATGGCTGGCAAGGCTGAGTTTATCAACTCCATTAAGTTCATGATTTTTGATTAACAAGCCACTAAAAAATTTACTGTACACAAAGTGATGTGTTTACACGCGATCTTTTTTCGTGGGAGAACAAGATGCGGAATGTTGCCTTGTGAGTGCTGCCCTTGTTGGCACCGAAGACACAGAAGATGCTCTCGATCGCCTGGGAGAAGACGATGCAGATGAAGGCTTGATGACCTGTGCAGGAGACAGCTTCAAATCTGCACTGACGGAAGCCGATGAACTGAGGCCTGTTGGAACAGTTGGCAAAATTGAACTCGGCAGATCGAAAGAGCCAGAAAATCTCTGGTACATGCTTGTCTTTTTTTTGTCAGTCTTTTTTGCCTCCACACTATTCAGTTTTTGTTTTGCTGCAATGGCTTGAAGTATCAGTTGTTGGGTGTTTTGAAAATACACATGGCTTTTTTGCATGGATTTCATGGCACTGGAGAGGGAAAAAAAGCTTTTAAGAAGAGGAGAATGAATGAAATAAACCAAATAACCATATACCTATATGAAAACTAATATTAAATTAGGATAGTACGCTTCCTATATTCATATAACACGTGAATTTTCACAATTTGAATAGACTGATTTGATATAGTTAAGTTTAACAAGACCAAACGTTCACATTTTGGTGGGACAGTCCCACTGCCCGAATGTCCAGCCAAAATGTTCTACATGTTCATGAAAGTACTGCCTAAGTCTTAATTTTCTGTGAAAGTTCCACCAAATGAGGAAAAATATAATCTGGAGCTTTAACTGTTTCTGTGGGTATTTTAAAACTTTTAGTAATAAAAATTGCTTCCAGCTAAAAATATAACTGACTTTTGTAGACATAACAAATAATAATAATAATAATAATAATGTGTGCAGCAAGAATCTGTAACTGATAACACTTTATTTTTTAACTTATTTTGTTGTACACATGTCTCCACTCATTTATCACTAACTATTTTTTCAAAGTTAAAAAACAAGAGCCTCATTGATTTCATAAAATACGTATGAGTTGCAGGAGTGGAGAGGAGATCCCGTCAAAATTATCTTTCAAGCAAAATATGAAACTCTTCAAATTGATCACATTTTGAACATCATAGGGAAATAAGACCCTTCCCCTCCTTGACTTTCAATTTGAAAAATCTGGTCACATTAGTTAAGTTACTAATTTTAGAAATAACCGAAGATTCTCTTTTTTCTTGGAAATACCACTGTTATGTACTGCATCGCATGTAATGTACATACACATTGTATAACCTCTTTATTAAAATAAATGGCACACTATTTTCCTAAACAGCATTTTCTAAATTATTTTTCAGAATCTGAAACTACTTATGATTCCATTTAGTTCAAATTTTTGATGTTCTACCCCATTAATAAATTTAAACATACAAACATAAATGAATATTTAGCTTTCAAAGAATTTTTTTTAATTATAAGTGTTAGAATAAAAACTCACTTAATTGAATATTCTAAATCGTAGCACTTTCCTTGAAGTTCACGGTGCATTTGAGTGACTTCTATCTAATGAAGAAAATTATTATTATTATTATTTTTTTTTTTTTTGCTTACAACAAATCAAGTAAAAACTTTATTTTTTCAAACATATAATTTGAATTTTATAAACTAAATAATTCATTTATTATTGCAAATTAAATACTCTGAATGATGTTTTTAATGAAATAATTCAACTAATTATGACCAGCAAACAATAGAGTAACCAGGGGTCTGGCCAGAGGAAAATCGGGTCCGTTAACGGACCCTTCACAAAAATACGATCAAGCAAAACGGACCCTTCACAAAAATGCGATCAAGCAAAACGAACCCTTCACAAAATGCTGATCAAACAAACGTACATTTCACACATTATTCGTTCAAAAAACAAATCTGAAATCAAAATAATGCATAGCATATTTCTGTGTAAGAGCCCATAACTTTTGGGCCTTTTCTGAAGTTAAAGAAGGGAATCGCTTATCCGCTAACTTTGCGAAAAAAAAAAAAAAAAGTCAGGCACTTTCTACCTGCCCTGCGATGCTCGGGCAAGCAAAAATCTTTAGTGCAAAATGTAGCACTTTTTGTTGGTTTCTTTTAAAGAAAATAACAACTTAAAAAAGGTGGTTGTTTTGCTTTAATGGTTCTGCTTGTTTGTTTTATCATATGCAAATCAAAGTGGCTTGCTGCGATGTTGCTGTTGTTATAGATTTCTCTGGAAGTGCAGAGTAAGGATTTTTCTTCCTGCTATGGACTTAAACATAAAGGAAATAATAATAATAGCAATTATCAGCAGAATGAACTTAGAACTGCAAACAGGTAGCTAGGGCTGGAGAAAAAATGGGATTGCTTCTGGGTAGAGCGATCAGCTATTTAAAATTAAAATTATTTCCATCTGACGTCTTTGGTGCGATGTTTTGACCTTATTTTGGCGGAAAATTATGTTTTTTCTACTTCATTTATTTATTTATTTTTTTTAATCCTTACAAGGGTGGTGTTTTGTGTTATTCAGGAATTAATGCATTTTTGCGTCTGTTAATATTGGAAGTCTGGTATTGTTTGTTTTGCTATGTTTCCCTATCGTATTTTTTCTCCGGATTTTTGGCGAATATGTCGGTGATTATTAATGACATTCATCATATAAACCTGATGAAATATAGCTCTAAAATTTTTGACTTTAACAAATTATTAAAAACCGTTTTTATATTTCTGATGCTTTCATTTTGAAAAAAGCGATCTCTGCATCCGATGTGAAAATCGAATTTTACGAACTTTTCAAGCTAATTACTCTTTATTAGGAATGAATTAGGATTGAAAATTCGCTTTATTTCTTGCTCAGATTATTATTTTAAAATGTTTAAAGCGAAATTAACTGTTGTTTTATGAGTCTAAATGTTAAACGATCGTTCCATTTTATTTTTGCATTAATTGTGTTAACAGACATTAATAATATGTTTACCATTGACCTTTAAATGCAATTGTAAAAAAAATCACCGAAAAAAATTATTTTATATTCCGTTTTTATGCTTTTGATGTCATTTGAATGATCACTTTGAAAACTGCAATCTCTTTGCATCCGCTACAGGAATCGGACTTTTCGCATTTTTGATGTTTAATACGCTTTTTTAAGAGGAAAATAAATGAAATTCATTTAAAATTTTTTTAATAAAAAAAAAAGCATTTTTTTTTTTGCATTTTTTTTTTCAAAATTGTTTGATTTTCACAAAATTATTTGATTTTTCACAAAATTATTTAGTTTTTCACAAAAAACGAACCCTGTGAAAAATCCTGGACAGACCCCTGGTAACTTCTATTTCATGGGAAAAAATCTTTTTGATTGCACCAAATCAAATAAAAATGTTTATTTTTTAATACACAATTGGATTTTTAAAAACCAAATAATTCCAATTGAATGTTCTACATGACATTATTAACAATAGCATTTAACTTATTATGATCTGCAGACTATACTTCATAATTTAGTTGCTGTTCTGAAGCATAATTTGAGCAATAACTTCCCCCTTTTAAAGGAAAATAGTGTGAATTTTCCGAATGTTACTAAAGGAGTTTAACTTACTCTTTTTAACACTAATTGAGGAAGAGATTTGTGAATATGTTCTTGAAGCCTGTAGCATGCTAAGGAGGGTTCATTAGCAAATATATGTAAATTCTCAGAAATCTTTTCAGAAGCTAAAATAAGAAAACACAATTTAAGCACATTTTCAAAAAAAAAAAATAATAAAAAAAAAACAATAATAAACTAATTTCTAAGTGCAGTTACAATGAAATTTATCTTATTACAGTTACAAATACATTCAAACCTGTGTATCTCAAGGCCTGTGCATCTCTATTTTTTTTTACTTTCTCATCAACGGGAAACAATTGCTTATGCCTTTTCTGTTTTTATTGAATATTTTATCTTTAAAACCTATATTTCACGAAATTCAAATTCTTGTAATATACAAATATAAAATGTGACTACTCTTTTTACCTTTTGAAGATGAACAGGAAGGAGATTATCATTCATATAAGAAATATTAAGAAATATTGGTCGAGAAAAAGGGGAAGGGAAGCATGGCAGGAAAACTGACTACACATCTGCAGATTACAGTGGCCCACAATGTTATTAGGTAAAGAAAAAAAGAAACATATCATTCAGAATAGCAAAATGGACATGGAGCTCTATTTTTCAGCAGATTTTTTCTCGCGAGAAGAGGAAAAGGCTTAGAGTAGTAAGTGAAAGAAAAGGGGTGAGCAGGGGGGGGGGGGGCAATCCCTGACTTTCTGTTTTACTGAAAACTGCAGGGTTGGTTAATGCAGGTAAGCCAGTTTAAAAAACTGAAATCATTTTCACCATGTTTGTTTTCATGTTGTTCTTTAAGATCTATACTCCACCTATTTGCAGTTAAATATGGCATCCATTAAGAAAAAAACAATTGTTCTTCCTCTAGAAGAGAGCTGAAAATTTTTCTAAATCCTTTGATGAAAATAAGTCCATATTGGGAAACAAATTAATATCCCAATAACAACCTTCCGATAATAATTTAACATCAAACTTTATTGGAATTGGAATACAAAAATGTAAAATGATTAAGAAAATGCACTATTATGGACTTAGATGAATGGCTGACTTTGTAGCTCAAATAGCAACATGAAAAGAATTCCTGTAAGTGCATTCATGATGCCCTTT
>JAXGGA010009318.1:0-52070 GCA_038373865.1 Uloborus plumipes
TGAGAGTTATTGAAATGTTCATTAATTTATTTTAATAACATTTCGTTAGTTCCTTTCATATCGGCTTCGGAACTTGGCAAGTTCATTTCTAACTGACGGAAGTCGGACTTTTTGCGAACGTACGACTCCGAAGCGTAACTTCGTGACGATTAAAACTTGCCCAGTTCCGAAGCCGATATGAAAGGAACTAACGAAATGTTATTAAAATAAATTAATGAAGCATTTCAATAACTCTCACGACTGTAGTTAACAGAACAGCTATAGAACTTGGAGCCTGTTAGATTTCAACTCTTTTGTCGGTGGCACCGCTGCTTCAAACTGCCCAAACGTTGTTTCAACCGAACTTGGCTCCTTTTTCACATTTATGTTTTTGTTGGGATATCATGCATTTTTGAAAAGCCGAAGTAACGGTTATGCTTTCATTTAGACACAAATTAATACACACATAACATATTTCAGTTACGCTGACAACGCAGATATAACATAGGCCATGCTACATTCGACATATTTTTAATTTTAATGATTTTACTCGTAATTCAAATAATTAATAGGAGACGCTGCAATTTATGATCAATGACGAAAGAAACAGTAGGTAAACATTTTGATGAGCGAGTGTATAATCTAAATAAGAAAATCGCCATATTTTCACTTTTCAAATATTAATAACTTTAAAACTAAAAGAGATATATTCATAAAATTTAGGATTATGGGTGTTCTATGTCACACTAATAGACTTACAAAATTTAAAGCATGTAGATGGAGTAGTTCTTGAGAAACGGAGGGGTCGAAAGTAGCCCGAATGGTTCGTGTAAAGATACACTAGCAGATGTGCAGCGCGAACTTGGCTGACACACTGCCGGTGTGTCTTGATTACTTGAACTATTAAAATTCCAAGATATTTATTTCTTTCCGTTGCGATTTTAAATTAAAACGTTTAATTAAATTGAACTTTTAAAATGAAAGACTGCTATTTTTTCCATTGTCATTTTAAATACGTGTTATAACAAAGTTCTAACAATTGTTTTATTCTAATTATTAATGACATATTTTTTCCTCAGGTACCATTTTGAAAATGTGTTTTTTAAATGAAATTGCAATTGCTGTTTTAGAAGGGACTTTTTCTGGCTGCGATCCATAAGTAGTCAAATTTAAAGCGAATGTTTAATTAATAAGTAGTCAAATTTAAAGCGATTAAGCCTAATTAATGATTAAACTTCCAAGACATTTTTTCTTACCGCTGCCATTTTGAATTAAAACGTTAATTAAATTATTGAACTATTTAAAATTCCAAGATATTTATTTCTTTCCGTTGCGATTTTGAATTTAAACGTTAATTAAGTTGAACTTTTTAAAATGAAAGAGTGTTATTTTTTCATTGTCATTTTGAATACGGTTATAACAAAGTTCTAACAAATTGCTTTTATTCTAAATTATTAATGACATATTTTTTCTCAGGTACCATTTTGAAAATGTGTTTTTAAATAAAATTGCAATTGCTGTTTTTAGAAGGGACTTTTTCTGGCTTCGATCCAAATATTAAAAGAACTTTTTCTTTTAGAATTTTGCAATTAATTTTACCGGAAGAAAGCGGTTTGGAAATAATTGTTTTTGGAAAGGAATTTTATTTGTAATTTAGGGAGAGTGCTAAGTATGCGCTACTTGACATCGTCTTTATTTTTGAGGAAGCATGTGCAAATAATTCGATTGATTCTTTGATGCAGGAAAGCTTTTTAGCGAGCCGCTTTAGCGGGGAGTAGTTTATTAAACTTTTCCTTGGTACTTTAAAGGCGAGCCGCCTTGGCGGCGAGTAGTGAATTGAAACTTTCCTCGCTACTGTAAAGGCGAGCCGCCTTGACGGCGAGTAAACTGTGTAAACTTTCCTCATTTCTTTAAAGGCGAGCCGCCTTGGTGGCGAGTAGTTTTCTCAAACTGCCTTCACTACATTACAGCCCGTGCAACGCCGGGCTACGCAGCTAGTCTACTTATATTAAAAACTGAGTATCTTTCTAACTATCTTTCTGTCTAACTATCTTTCTATGTCACGCTTCTTTCTCCTGAGCGCCAATGACCTGAAAGTCGAACCAGGTACCGATGGATAGGTAATTTTTCAGGCTTCAATAGTTTCAATTGATATAATTATACGATTTTAATTAGCGAAGATATCAATTAATAAGTAGTCAAATTTAAAGCGATTAAGCCTAATAAATGATTAAACTTCCAAGACATTTTTTCTTACCGTTGCCATTTTGAATTAAAACGTTAATTAAATTATTAAACTATTTAAAATTCCAAGATATTTATTTCTTTCCGTTGCGATTTTAAAAATTAAAACGTTAATTAAATTGAACTTTTTAAAATGAAAGAGTGTTATTTTTTTCCATTGTCATTTTGAATACGTGTTATAACAAAGTTCTAACAATTGTTTTTATTCTAATAATTAATGACATATTTTTTCTCTGGTACCGTTTTGTTAAATGTGTTTTTAAATAAAATTGCAATTGCTGTTTTTAGAAGGGACTTTTTCTGACTGCGATCCAAATATTAAAAGAACCTTTTCGTTTAGAATTTGGCAATTAATTTTACAGGAAGAAAGCGGTTTGGAAATAATTGTTTTTGGAAAGGAATTTTATTTGTTATTTAGGGAGAGTGCTAAGTATGCGCTACTTGACATCGTCTTTATTTTTGAGGAAGCATGTGCAAATAATTCGATTGATTCTTTGATGCAGGAAAGCTTTTTAGCGAGCCGCTTTAGCGGGGAGTAGTTTATTAAACTTTTCCTTGGTACTTTAAAGGCGAGCCGCCTTGGCGGCGAGTAGTGAATTGAAACTTTCCTCGCTACTGTAAAGGCGAGCTGCCTTGACGGCGAGTAAACTGTTTAAACTTTCCTCATTTCTTTAAAGGCGAGCCGCCTTGGTGGCGAGTAGTTTTCTCAAACTGCCTTCACTACATTACAGCCCGTGCAACGCCGGGCTACGCAGCTAGTCTACTTATATTAAAAACTGAGTATCTTTCTAACTATCTTTCTTTCTAACTATCTTTCTATGTCACGCTTCTTTCTCCTGAACGCCAATGAACTGAAAGTCGAACCAGGTACCGATAGATAGGTAATTTTTCAGGCTTCATTAGTTTCAATTGATATAATTATACGATTTTAATTAGCGAAGATATCAATTAATAAGTAGTCAAATTTAAAGCGATTAAGCCTAATAAATGATTAAATATGAAATCCATTTTTGCAAAACGTCGTTGCTATGAAACAGTGATAACAATGAGAATGAGAATTTAGAATGAAGGCTTAACTAAATCAAACACGAAACTCATAAGCGGGTTACTTACGTAGTATTTTTATCGCTAGCTACTTGTAATATTTTGAAACATTCATTTGTTGAAAAGCCATCTACTTATATTAAAAACTGAGTATCTGTGTCTGCTTCTTTCCCTTGAGCGAGCAGAACTTGCTGTAATTTTCCTCACCATTTTGAAGGCGCGAAGCATCTCAATGATTCGAATGATTTTTTTGATGCAGGAAAAAAGTGAAGGCGTAAAGCGCCTGTTAGCGAGCCGCCTTGGCGGGGAGTAGTTTCTTGAAATTTTCCTCACTACTTTCAAGGCACGAAGTGCCCGTGCAACGCTGGGTCACGTGTGTGGTATGTCTTGAAATCTAATGAACATTAAATTATACCAAATAATATAACATCAGAATGAGGTAAAAGTTAGAGAGGGGGCACGTTGTGCATCAACATGCCGCAGGAAGCTAATCTAGAACTGAATAACCATGTACTGAATAACCAAAATAAGCCACCTCTGGTACTTTTGAAAAATATGAAGCGTCATTTTATGGAAAATTTTATAAGCAATTTTGAAACATGATAGAAAATTAATTGATGGTTGTTTGCGACGTACTTAGGAGACGTTTTTACTATTCATATATCGAAATTTGAGGAACTTTTTAAATTGTTTTGACTTTACTTTGACAAAATCTTTTAGTGCGACATATGTTTGAAAAGTTATTGATTTTGTTGTTGGCTAGTTTTTATTTACTATGCTACTTATAGAAATAAGGAATCTTTGCTACTTTAGAAAACAAATAGTGTTATCTTTCTGCAAATGTATCTACACAGTAGTATTATTGCAACGCTTATTCGCTGCATTTCATGCAGTTGTAGTACGTTGTTTTATTATGAACCATAGATATTTTAGGTAAAATAAGGTACAGAATCTTTATTGTTTAGTAATATTTGCTTGTGTAAATGTTACTAATTAAACAAAATTACCAACAATGTTTTTGTTGGGTTGTTTTGTTGATTTTGAAGCGTATATTTGCAATAACTTTGCAGTATAGTATTGTGTGTGATTTTTTACTGTGCTGACTTTCGTATACATGTGAGAAATCACTGTTATCTGAAAAACGTTTTTATTCTTCATTTGTTGAAATTGAGGATTTTTGATATTTCCTTTTCGACTACAATAGTGTTGTACATTTTTTATGTCAATCTGAATTTTTCTGTTGGTGCCAAAAGAGCATCGCTAAGAATGTTGTACGATGTTTTTTTTCGTACATCGAAGTCTTGGCGATGATTTTTGGCGCCAACAGGAAAAAGTCGCCAAGAGGGGGATAAGTCAGATTTGTTCCAGTTTTACTCAAGAAAATCAGACAGTATACAATTTTATGTAAATAAATGAAAGTTAAATTTAATTTATGCTATTCAAAAGGAATAAATGAATGATTAACATGTTTTATTGCAACGGAAAAGTTTCACTTATATCCTGTGTTTTAAAATGAAGCTTCTTTTTTCTTTCTCTTTTTATACTAAGTGATATCAAAAAGATTTAAATTTTATCAAGGCTATCATTTTATCAACGTCAGGGATTTGAACTAACTTTTCTGTTCAAATAGAAGAATTGTGTAAAGATCACACAGGTGTATTTGAAGAAAAGAATTCGACAGCAACGTTCTAAAATTTTCTTGCAGCCGCAAAAAAGGTGAGAAGTGGTTTCTCAGATAATAAAGATATTGCATAACAGTAAAATTTGAAAGAAGCGGAATTTCGTGCGATAAAAAAATAATTACACGCACGAATGCATTTTTTGTGTGATACTTAGAATAGATTATCAGATCTGAAACAACAAAATTGCAATTAAACAGGCATTAGAATGCAATATGCATAACAAGACTGAAATAGAATGAACATTTTTAATTAGTTTTTAGCCAATTTTTACGTTAAAGTAAAAAACGAAAAAAGCATTTGAATTTTGAAATGGCTTAATGCATTTTTGCCCAAAAGAATGTCAAAGATAAATAAAAAAAATAAATGAATAACAAAATCGAAAATTAAAATTTGGAAAGTTTGCTTTGGAGTTAGAGAAAACGATCGTCTGTCTACCCCCCCCCCCCCCCCCATAACTTTTGAATAAACTATCCGATTTGAACAAACTTTTAAAAACTTTTTTGTTCGAAAGATTTTGGCATGGGCACCTTATCCCCGTTTTTTGACTCTTCGATTTGAACACGGCTTCGTTCAGTTTTGAACAGTTAAAAGCCTGTTCCCCGTAATAATTTTTGAGTGAACAGTTCGATTCGAACAAACTTTTTGTCTTCCGAAAGATCGCGGCGAGGATAAACATTTGCAGTCTTATCTAATTGAGAGAATATTGATCAAATGCTGGAATGTCGATGTTGGTATACATGTACGGGAGAGCAGGCTCGTCTAGTTCTAGACGAAACTTCTAGTTTAAATCTAAAGACTATTTTTACAAGAATTGGTTCGCACAAAAAAGTATAAAATTCAGCAAGTGTCTGATGTTTTGATTACAATACTCAAAAACAGCAGTTAATATCCTAATATCCTAACGTTAAGGAATTTTAAAGCAGATAATAAAATTCAGGCGGTTTTCAGCTTAGTACAAGCTGAATAAGAGCTTAGTAAGAGCTGAACATTAAATTATACCGCCCTACATTTCTTCTCCCCTCATTTTTTAATTTAAATGTTATTGGTGCTTTAGAATTCACATAAATATTAAGATATTAAGATAAACTGCAATTTTTGGGTTTTGTAGCCAAGAGATCTTATAATTTTTTTTACATACTTTTTGGTGCGAACCAAGCTTATAGAAAGTCTGAACATTTTTTAAAGCATTTTTTGTCATTTTATTTTAAAGTTTTTTTTGTTCCGAAATTTGAGTTAAATCCTTTTGAAATTTAAAACATTTGCCTGTCTATCTATTTTTATTCAAAAAAAAAAAAAAAAAAACTTGTCTTGACTACCGTTTCAATATAAATCTATAGCGCATATAGAGAGACTTATAGTGACTATGAATCTGCCCAAAATATTGCAAGTTTGTACGTTCGAATTTAAGAGAAATTATAATGGGAAAAAATACTTTTATAAAAACTTTTTAAATGATGATTTAAATTAAATTAAAGCAAGCTTCGAAAACTTGTATTATTTGAAGCGTTTAAAATGCCCAAAATTCAAAATCCGCCTGAGACATAGCAGCTTAGAACACACTCGATCATGTCCTCTTTCAAACAAAAAATGAATTATCGAAATCGGTTCGTCCGTTTTATGAACTACGAGGCCACAAACACGTCAAACTCATAAACCCCTTCCTTTTTGCGCTGGGGGAGGGAGGGGGGGGGGTAAAAAAACGTGGGAAAAGATTTTGAAAATATAGTTTTGATTGCAAAAAAAAAAAAAAAAACACATGAAAACTTTTTGGGTGAAAAAGGTAGAACAAATATTCTATCTTGTTTCATAAACAAATTAATTACTCGATTAAAAATGTCAAGGAAGCGCTTGTTTCTGCAAGTTATCCATCAAACAGGAAAGTTAATTTAAATCATACGAATGCGGATTTTATAGTTTTTATTTCCGACGAAGATTTAACGTTTTGCTGTTATAATGAAGTACACGAATTCCAATGCGGAAATAATATGACAGATCTCTTTTCAAAGTTGATCGTAACCCTGTTTCCGATTGTTCCAAAAAGCGAAGCGGATGCGACGACAAATAAATATCGCACCAAGCTATTTTGCATTTTCGTTCGTTGTGATGACGCAGCTGAAAGAATAATCGCAGAACATTCGTTTCCCATAAATGACCGTTCGATTTTCAGCAGTATTCATTTAAAACTTCTCTGTCTGTGTGTGTGTAACAATGCTTGCGTTCGGAACAGGTGAGAATGTAACGACACACGCAAGAATTGGACCACGACCAACTGGAGAACACTTGAGACTAATTAGTAGGGGGGCATACTACATTCCGTGGGAAATTTGATGAGGAAATTGTAGGACCAATTTTAATGCATTCCTTATAGCCTATACAACTATGCCTCACCGGGTGTTTTTCTTGAATTCGTGTCAGACGGCCTGTATGACGTCATCAATCCAAGATGGCGGCTTTGCACTTTACACTGATAAGTATTTGCAATTATGTCTCAATTTTTGGGTATTTCGTGACAATTTTTGGTGAATTTACTTGTTTAATATTCTATTACTATTATTATTATGAGTTTACTTGAAATATTTATTTTATTTTTTTATTAACTAATTTTTTTTTTAATTTTTCGGATAAATCTTTTTTTTATTTTGCCACTCAGAATAAACTAGTTTAAAAGTACTTCGGGTGAATTTTCGCAGTTTAATACTGTTAATTTTAAAACTAAAATTACTAAACCTTATTTCAGTTGAACCTCGTTAGTTCGAACACGCTTATAACGAATCACGGCTAAAGCGAACTACATTTGCGATCCTATAGTCCGTGGAGTTAGTGCAAAAATATTTCACTTCCGGATACCAGTCTGAAATTTTATGTGGGGCTTATATTCACATAAGAGGGCAAAAAAACGCCGGGAGACACTTGATCGGAGGTCAAGGTCATTCCTGTGATGACGTCATCGAAATGGCCGCTTTTACAGGTAAATAAGTTCGTTTAACTGCTTAAAACTCCATCATAGATTGAAATATGGCAAAACTCAAATATATCATCTGAAAGCTCTTTAAAAGAGCTATTTAGAAAGATTTAATTTTTCTTTCTGAGGTCAAGGTCCCACCTGTAATGACGTCATCAAAATGGCCGCTTTTACAGGTTAATACGGTTGTTTAACTCCCCCTGAAACTCCATCATAGACTCAAATATGGCAAAACTCAAATATATCATCTGAAAGAGCTTTAAAAGATCTATTTAGAAAGATTTAATTTTTCTTTCTGAGGTCAAGGGCACACCTGTGATGACGTCATCAAAATGGCCGCTTTTACAGGTAAATACGTTCGTTTAACTGCTTAAAACTCCATCATAGATTGAAATATTGCAAAACTCAAACATATCATCTGAAAGCGCTTTAAAAGATCTATTTAGAAAGATTTAATTTTTCTTTTTGGAGTCAAGGGCACACCTGTGATGACGTCATCAAAATGGCCACTTTTACGGGTAAATACGTTCGTTTAACTGCTTAAAACTCCATCATAGATAGAAATATTGCAAAATTCAAATATATCATCTGAAAGCGCTTTAAAAGATCTATTTAGAAAGATTTAATTTTTCTTTTTGAGGTCAAGGGCACACCTGTGATGACGTCATCAAAATGGCCACTTTTACGGGTAAATACGTTCGTTTAACTGCTTAAAACTCCATCATAGATAGAAATATTGCAAAATTCAAATATATCATCTGAAAGCGCTTTAAAAGATCTATTTAGAAAGATTTAATTTTTCTTTTTGAGGTCAAGGGCACACCTGTGATGACGTCATCAAAATGGCCGCTTTTACAGGTAAATACGTTCGTTTAACTGCTTAAAACTCCATCATAGATAGAAATATTGCAAAATTCAAATATATCATTTGAAAGCGCTTTAAAAGATCTATTTAGAAAGATTTAATTTTTCTTTTTGAGGTCAAGGGCACACCTGTGATGACGTCATCAAAATGGCCGCTTAAACAGGTAAATACGTTCGTTTAACTGCTTAAAACTCCATCATAGATATAAATATTGCAAAATTCAAATATATCATCTGAAAGCGCTTTAAAAGATCTATTTAGAAAGATTTAAATTTTCTTTCTGAGGTCAAGGGAACACCTGTGATGACGTCATCAAAATGGCCGCTTTTACAGGTAAATACGTTCATGTAACTGTTTAAAAGTCCATCATAGATTTAAATATTGCAAAACTGAAATATATCATCCGAAAGTGCCTTAAAAGAGCTATTTTATAGTGCTTGGTTTTATTTTCTAAGACAAATAGTTGATAGGTTATAACAATTTTAAATTGAAAATTTATAAAAAAGAATTTCTTTGTATTTTCCGACTTTGAGGTAAAAATTTCGGTGTGTTCGGATTTAAGAGCTGAAAATTGCGAAAGAAAAATTCAATCTTTCTAAGTAGATCTTTTAAAGCACTTTCAGATGATACAGTTGAGTTTTGAAATGTTTAAATCTATGATGGAGTTTTAGGGGGAGTTAAACAAACGTATTTACCTGTAAAAGCGGCCATTTTGATGACGTCATTACAGGTGGGACCTTGATCCCAGAAAGAAAAATTAAATCTTTCTAAATAGCCCTTTTTTAGAGCTTTCAGATGATATATTTGAGTTTTGCAATATTTCAATCTATGATGGAGTTTTAAGCAGTTAAACGAACGTATTTACCTGTAAAAGCGGCCATTTCGATGACGTCATCACAGGAATGACCTTGACCTCCGATCAAGTGTCTCCCGGCGTTTTTTTGCCCTCCTATGTGAATATAAGCCCCACATAAAATTTCAGACTGGTATCCGGAAGTGAAATATTTTTGCACTAACTCCACGGACTATAGGATCGCAAATGTAGTTCGCTTTAGCTGTGATTCGTTATAAGCGTGTTCGAACTAACGAGGTTCAACTGAAATAAGGTTTAGTAATTTTAGTTTTAAAATTAACAGTATTTTTTTGCGAAAATTCACCCGAACCATGTTTAAACTAGTTTATTCTGAATGGCAAAATATAAAAAAGATTTATCCGAAAAATTAAAAAAAAAATAATTAATAAAAAAATAAAATAAATGTTTCAAGTAAACTCATAATAATAATAGTAATAGAATATTAAACAAGTAAATTCACCAAAAATTGTCACGAAATACCCAAAAATTGAGACATAATTGCAAATACTTATCAGTGTCAAGTGCAAAGCCGCCATCTTGGATTGATGACGTCATACAGGCCGTCTGACACGAATTCAAGAAAAACACCCGGTGAGGCATAGTTATATAGGCCATAAGGAATGCATTAAAATTGGTCCCACAATTTCCTCATCAAATTTCCCACGGAGGGTCTTTTTCCTTAAGTATGCAAACGGACTAAATGGAATGAAGTGATTTCATAATATTGATGCACAGAAACCTTTTCCTTCAAAGCAAGAATGTGATTTCAAATACAGGGGCGCACCCAGGGCCGTACCCAAGGGGTGGGTTTTGGGGGTTAAACCCCTTCCATTAATAATAAGCCAAATGAAGAAAATGCACGTTTGAAATAAATTAGCTTTAATATAAAATTTTGTGTGAAACGCTTTATTTCTTTAAAACATTTTCAAAGTTAAATTTGAAAAAAAAAACTAAGTTGAATTGCTGAGAAATAGACTGAATGAATATTTATAAAATTAAAAAGATTTTAAATTAATTTTACATTCTAAAGTTTTAAAACATATTACAAATTTATCAGAGCTACTAATTTTTGGAAATAACACTGTTCGACAAAAAAAAACCTTGAAAATGCTTCTGGTATTTTGAAGGCTGATTCGTATGTAAAATGACCCCCTGAATCCGAATATGACCCCCGTTTTCCCCCATCACGTCCCAATTTTTTTTAAAACGCCTCCCCTTTTTTTTCATTTTTCCTTAGTTTCAGGGCTATTATATTTTTTTTGGAGGAGAAAGGAGCCTTATATTCACCAATAAATTTTTTTGAAGGTCAAGAGAGACTCAAAGTTTAAAATCATGAGCACCGAGAAAAAATAGGGGAACTTGGGGGGGCGTGGCCCCCCAAAATATTTGAAAAATCACCAAAAACGATCTTTTTATTCTAGTTTCTTTAAAAAGACCTTTAAAACATTTTTTTCGGTGCAGAACCAGAGTATAGGATCCACTCCTATGGTTCCTGGGTCAGAAAAAATTTTCACGCTGTAAAATTTTTTAAAAAAATAAAATAATGCTTTAAAAATCGCACTTTGCACTCGAGTTTTAAAGCAGGTCTTCAGCCAAAAAAAACAAAATTGTGGCTGATTCTTATGTCAAATGACCCCCTATTTCCAAATATGACCTCAGTTTCCCCCTCCACCCCCTCTTTCCAGAGAGTCCCCCCCCCCAATTCAGAGTCATTTTACTAATTCGGAGGGGAAAAGTACATTACGTAACCCGTTAACATAATTCTAAAAGGCAACAGAGGTTCAAAGTTCAAAATCATGTACATGTGTACCAAAAATATAAACTAGGGCGGTATACCTCCCCCCTCCCCCCCCCCAAAAAAAGAAAAGAAAATTCAATACTCTGATTTTTCACAAAAAAAAAAAAAAAAAAGGTTTAAAACGTCTCTTAGAAAAACAAGAAAAGAAGATTTTTTTTTTGGGGGGGGGGGGGGTACACCGCCATAGTTTATATTTTTGGTACACATGTACATGATTTTGAACTTTGAACCTCTGTTGCCTTTTAGAATTATGTTAACGGGTTACGTAATGTACTTTTCCCCTCCGAATTAGTAAAATGACTCTGAATTGGGGGGGGGGGGACTCTCTGGAAAGAGGGGGTGGAGGGGGGAAACTGAGGTCATATTTGGAAATAGGGGGTCATTTGACATAAGAATCAGCCACAATTTTGTTTTTTTTTTTTTTGGCTGAAGACCTGCTTTAAAACTCGAGTGCAAAGTGCGATTTTTAAAGCATTATTTTATTTTTTTTTAAAATTTTACAGCGTGAAAATTTTTTCTGACCCAGGAGCCATAGGAGCGGATCCTATACTCTGGTTCTGCATCGAAAAAAATGTTTTAAAGGTCTTTTTAAAGAAACTAGAATAAAAAGATCGTTTTTGGTGATTTTTCAAATATTTTGGGGGGCCACGCCCCCCCAAGTTCCCCTATTTTTTCTCGGTGCTCATGATTTTAAACTTTGAGTCTCTCTTGACCTTCAAAAAAATTTATTGGTGAATATAAGGCTCCTTTCCCCTCCAAAAAAAATATAATAGCCCTGAAACTAAGGAAAAATGAAAAAAAAGGGGGGGCGTTTTAAAAAAAATTGGGACGTGATGGGGGAAAACGGGGGTCATATTCGGATTTAGGGGGTCATTTTACATAAGAATCAGCCTTCAAAATACCAGAAGCATTTTCAAGGGTTTTTTTTGTCGAACAGTGTAATTTATCAGTTTCTATTATAACACCGTACTCATTACATGCATTTTAATATTCAGTATTTTTGCCATCTATAGTTGGGTAAAATAAAAGTGAAAAACTGCTATTATGTTTTCTATTAATTTGTTTGCATCACTATTCTGTTTTAATAAATCAAAACTATAATCGTTCTTTTATGCCTCGAAATCTACCAAACTCTAAAATCCGGACAACCTCTGACGTCAAGTTGTGTGAATTTTCGACTTTATCCTATTGCAGTCACTAGCGCATGCAAAATTTCTCTTCTGAAGGAAAGGGTGTCATAAAAATCATTGCATGTATATTTTATCAATCCCAGTCAGTATGATATTTTATATAACCCTTCGTATATAAAATACCATACTGGATTGGTAACACGATTTAAAATTTAGGCTTTGGAGGAGGAGGGAATGTTGTGACCCTCACCCCTTGCGATGCCCCAAACTGAAACACTGGTATGTTTTCCTAACAATACAAAAAAAGATGAAAAAGCATGAAAATCCCTCCCTTTATGAAATCCTGGGCACGGGCCTGGGCGCACCAAACTTATGGAAGTTAAGGGGGGATATTCACAATCTACCTAAAGAAACTACAAATTTTATGGAATGATAAAATACGAACATACAAACATGAAGAGTTATAGAAGGGGGAAATTCTTAATTTATTCAATGAAACTACAAATTTTATGGAACGATAAAATACGAAAAAGAGACATTAGTTATCACTCAGAAAAATGTTTCATAAATTATTATTCAAAAAAAAAGTTTAAAATTTACAATGCCTTCAAACCGATTTAAAAATTTAAAAAAAAAAAAAAATATTTATCTAAATCTCACATAGATTTTAAGAACCATAGAGATTCAGACCTTTTTTACAAATTGTCCGGAAACTTTGTGATTGGGAATTTTTAGAAGCTGTCAAAATACTTGTATGATTGAAAGGAAAAACATGAATTTTGATTAGAATTTTAAAGTTTTCGACTGCGAATTCTTTGTCGAGTGCTGAAAACCAGCTGGAGAGGGGGGGGGGGGGCGATGAACCGTTTTATAGGGCAGATATCTGTACCTCAGAACCAGACTAACGTAAGTCCATTTTCGTCATTTTTCGGTAGAGGGGAAAAACGATTGTCGAATACATTGTTTTTCCCCTCTACTGAAAAATGACGAAAATGGACTTACGTTAGTCTGGTTCTGAGGTACAGATATTATGGCTGACAGTTATGTTGGGATTACTTGTGCCTTCTTTAATTCAAAAAACATTATCTTTGCTCAATTTGTGAAGAATAAAATAAAAATTTAAATTTAATTTTACAATAATTTGGTTATAATTTCGTAACATTTTTTCAAAAGAATAATAGACATTCAGCTCAGAAGAAATGAAAGTCAACTTACACCATGCCAGCACATGCTCTCTGAAAATCTGTGGAACGTCAAGAAAAAAAGAAAAACTTTATGATAGCCTTGTTCGGGTGAGTAGAATCTCATTAACTCATTCAACTGAATCTTTTGAGATTATAGTGCCTGTCTTTTTGTTATCGTTTAGTTTCTCGAGTTGTGAAATGAGCTTTTTTCACCCATTCCGGATTTTCGTCTGCCAAGGTTAGCGCTTGTCTCGGCTCATTTGTTTCTTACTTCCCCGCGGGGTTGTGTTGTAAACGATGAAAACGAGAGGGAATATTAGCTTAGTGCAAAATCAAATCAAACTTCGAAAAACAAAAAATGTTTGTGTGACAGAAACAGTATAGTAGCCGGCCACCTTGTCTAGTGGTCAGAGCAGTGGTCGGAAGTAGCGCGAATGAAAATCCGGAGCCAAAGGCATTTCACACTATTTATTAGGGTACGCATCAGAGCGGTAAAAATGACATCATAAAAACACCCCTTAAAATTGCGGGGGAAAAAATCAGAATCAATTACAGGTACACTCTCAATGTGCAGGCTCCTTTATTCTAACTGACTGGCTAGCTGTTTTTGTTGATGCTTGTGGATGAAAGACATGATATGGCATCTTCCCCAAAACGGCGTCTTCCCCCAATCTACCTTAGGCCGGGATTCAAGTGAAACACGGACGATCGCAACTCACCATTGCAATAGCAAATTCCCAAATTTGGATAAGTTGCAATCGCAATAAATGCTAATCGCACTGACGCCACTACGGGTGGAGCCAATAAGAGCTCACAAGCAGTCAACGATCTCCTCTTATTCGCCAAGTAGGCTGTGACGTTTTATCTAGCTCGTTTTTCATAGACAAACGTCACAATGACGTCACGATGTTTTTATCAAGAAACGTTCTAATGTAATTCACTTCCAGTAGCGATTGCAATTTGCGATCGCCTGTTTCACTTGAATTCCTGCCTTAATCTAAACCACTTTTTAAATTTTTTCGTTCATTCCTCAAACGGTGTATTCTTTTTATTTATCTATTATTTTTTTTAAAGTAGCGAAGTAGCAACTACACTGCGATGCAAAAGTTTAGACAAAATGCAAATGTATGAATAAAAAGAAAACTATTCATCGAAATGCTTTCGAATTTCTACTGCAGGTACACAATATGGTCCCAAATATGTGTCTGGAGTTTTAAAAAATTTTACCGAAATGAAAATCGGAAATTACAAAAGACATTTTTTTTTCACTGCTGCAAAAGTTTAGACAAAAGTCATATTTTATGCAAATATCCCTTGAAATGTGATTGGTGGAGGTAAGGCGGGACTTTATTATTTGAATATAAAGTTCAGAGATTGCTGAATGAATAATAAAAATCTCAAAAGCTCTGTAAATCGCGTGTAAAGAAGATGAGAAAGTTTCGAAGCCGAAATTTGAAAATGACCCTACTTTATTAATGTTTTGTCTTTTAAATCGGCTCTAGTATGGTAGTACATTGTTTTTTACTTCGTGGGGAGCAAATTCAGACATGCGTATCGATCAAAAAATCCAAGAAAAATTATATTTCTTAAAGATGAAGGAATTGAAGAAACGGTTCAAACTGACGATTCGCCCCCTTTTCCTAAAAAATTCAACCTGGGTCAAAAACAGCACGTGACAGCATAAGTAGATGAACAACTGAATCGGAATGCATAAAAAAACCTAAGAATTGTGTTTGAGCCTTTTCGGACAGAGTGTTCCAAATAAGCAAGATTTTAATGGTAAAAGCAGCACAGCATATGATCACTGGATCTTTTCTCAAGTCCCGCTAATAGAATTATAATCCATCTAGGCCATCCCAATTTTAATAATTTTCATCAGAGAAAGTAACATTCATTTTTTAGTCACGATGATACATATGCTGCTTTTCCCATTAAAATATGACTTATTTGGAACACTCTGTCCGAAAAGGCTCAAGCACAATTCTTTGTTTTTTTAATGCATTCCGATTCAGTTGTTCATCTACTTATGCTGTCACGTGCTGTTTTTGACCCAGGTTGAAGTTTTGTAGGAATAAGGGGCGAATCGTCAGTTCGAACCGTTTCTTCAATTCCTTCATTATTAAGAAATATAATTTTTCTTGGATTTTTTGATCGATACGCATGTCTGAATTTGCTCTCCACGAAGTAAAAAACAATGTACTACTACACTAGAGCCGATTTAAAAGACAAAACAATTAATAAAGTAAGGTCATTTTCAAATTTCGGCTTCGAAACTTTCACATCTTCTTTCCACGCGATTTACAGAGCCCTTTTGAGCTTTTTATTATTCATTCAACAATCTTTGAACTTTATATTTGAATAATAAAGTCCCGCCTGACCTCCACCAATCACATTTCAAGGGATATTTGTATGAAATCTGGCTTTTGTCTAAACTTTTGCAGCAGTGAAAAAAAAAATGTCTTTTGTAATTTCCAATTTTCGTTTCGGTAAATTTACTCCAGACACGTATTTGGGACCATATTGTGTACCTGCAGTAGAAATTTGAAAGCATTTCGATGAATAGTTTTCTTTTTAATCATATATTTGCATTTTGTCTAAACTTTTGCATCGCAGTGTACATATCAAAAGCAGTGTGTAGCTCGCTACATTAAAAAAAAAAAAAAAAAAAGAAAGTAGTTGTAGCTGTAGTTAACTACATTTATAAGAAAGTAATTGTAGCTCGCTACGAAAAAAAAAAGTAGTTTTTCCAATCACTGGGTCAGAGCAGTCTGACCTGGATGAGAGGTCTAGGGTTCGAAAACCGGCTCGGGCATGTACTTTCTCTCTCCTGTCGTTGTCCTTTCTTTGTGTGCATGTGTTGTTGTGCTGTGTCTACCCTATAAACGAGTCCTTGTTGCACATGTGTGCACCGTGGAAATCGGATTTCACACCGAATGACGGTACAGTTGGAAAAGGGAAGCAGTGCATCCCGAATTGACAGCTTGGCTGGCACAAGACAACAACAGAAACCAAGGGCGGATACAAGCAACAAGGGAGGGGTGATGGGGGCGATCGCCCCTCCCTTGAGGGACTCTCCTCCAGCAGTTTTTAGCCTACTTTCCCGTTAAAAATAATCTAAATGCATCTAAAAAATATCGCCAAGTCAAAAAAATATCGCCAAGTTAAAAAAAAATATCGCCAAGTCCGAAAAAAATATCGCCAATTTAAAAAAATAGCGCCAAGTCCGAAAAAAAAAGCCAAAAAGAAAAAAAAGGTAAAATGAGAATCGAAAAATTAAAAATTTGAAAGTAGGGTATTGAGATGGGGAATTTGTGTGTCGATCTGTCGGTCGGTCTGTCTGTCCCCCCCCCCCCTAATAACTTTTGAATGAACAATCCGATTTTGACAAACTTATTTTTTGTTGGAAAGATCTCGGCGAGTACAGCTCATTCCCATATTTGATTTTTCGATTTGAACAATTTTTGGTTCAACTTTGAACCGTTCAAACAACCTGTCCCACGATGCTAACTTTTGAGTGAACATTCCGATTTTGACATTTTTTTTTTTTTTTGGAAAGATCTCGGCGAGTACAGCTCATTCCCATATTTGATTTTTCGATTTGAACAATTTTTGATTCAACTTTGAACCGTTCAAACAACCTGTCCCTTTTGAGTGAACAGTTCGATTGGAACAAACTTTTTTTTGTTCGAAAGATCTTATCAAGGATACTTCATTCCCGTATTTGCATTTCCGATTTGAACAGTTTTTCGTTCAACATTGAACCGCTCAAGCAAGCTGTCACCCCTAATAACTTTTGAGTGAACAGTCCGATTTAAATAAACTTTTTTTTGTTCCAAGGATCTCAGTGAGGATACTTCATTACCGTATTTAAATTTTCAATTTGAACATTTTTTCGTTTAACATTGAACCGTTCAAACAAGCTGTCACCCCTAATAACTTTTGAGTAAACAGTCCGATTTAAATAAACTTTTTTTTTTTTGCTCGAAGGATCTCAGCAAGGATACTTCATTACCGTATTTAAATTTTCAATTTGAACATTTTTTCGTTCAACATTGAACCGTTCAAGCAACCTTTTCCCACCTAATAACTTTTGAGCGAACCGTCCGAATGGAATAAACTTTTTTTTGTTTGAAAGATCTCGGTAAGGCTCATTCCCATACTTCGCTTTTTGATTTGAACCATTTTTCGTTCAATATTGAACCGTTCAGAAAAAAATTTAACATTAGCGCCTACGGGGAATTTAAGTTGAATGTTGATCCTGAACTTAAAGTCGGATTTCCTTCAAACTAACTTTGTAAGAAAATGGTTTTGATAAATAATGTTTGTAAAGTACTTTTCTGAATAATCTTCTGTGAGGACTCTGATTCCGACTCCGACTCCGCAAACATGGCGGAAATGCAGGCTCAGAAAAAAAATGACTGACTGTACAGACGATTTTTTGTTTATTTATTCATTTGTTTTATTTTATTTATTATTGGGGTTTTTTTTTTTGGCAGACGATTTTTTTTGTAACAAAAATTTTTCATTCACGAGGGCATTTTATTCTTTTTTGTATTTAACAACTGGCAACGGATTAAAAGTGAAATTCGAGACATTTTATTAACGGACGAGTTTTTTTTTCTTTTTTTTTCTTTGTTTGATAAAATGTGTTTTAATGCTCTTTGTACTTTTATTTATTTATGTATTTTATTTATTTATTTATTTTTTTTTTTAAACGATTGAGGATTTTTCTGCGGAAGAACTGTAACAGTTACATTCTTTAAAAGGTGCGACAAAACTTTATTTATTCGCTTATTTACTTTTTACGTGTCTATTTCATCTGATGAGAGGGGAATATTTTGCTTTTAGAAATCAGCTTTAAGTGCTAAAAAGGTATGTTTGACATAATTTTCAGTCTGAGTCTCAGATAATCAAGAGAATAATGATCAGATGCTAAAATGCCGATGTCGATGTACGGGAAAGTAGGCTCGTTTAGTTCTTGACAGAACTTCTTGTTAGATTTTGACGTTCAAAAAAGGCAATTTTCTTTGATCTTTCATGATATTAAGGGAAAGAGTGCGGGGATTTGGGGCTCTGATCTGGAAGTCTTTTGAAATGGAAGACTAAAACATTTGTAATCAACATCTGTTACCAAAGATGCATGGCGAAAAAAATGGGCAAGTAAGAAAAAAAAAATCAATCGTCCCTCCCTTGGAACATTTCTGGATCCGCCCTTGACAGAAACAGATGGCAATACACTTAGAGGTATTTTACAAATGATGTCATGCTTTGGGGGGGGGGGGTCATGAAATTGTGACAGTTTGTGGCAGTGGCTCACCCACGGAGGGGGCTTAGGGGCTTAAGCCCCTCCGTGACCAGATAAAATTCAGAAAATACCGTGACCTCCTTGATGACGCAAAAAGGTTGCCTTTTTTTTTTTTTTTTTTTTTTTTGCCTTCAATTTTAGAATTTTTATAAAATAATTGAAAAATAGTAGTTTTGAGTACAGTTGTTGCAAAAATATTTTCCCAAGAGACTCCACCAACTGAAAAGTTAACCCCTTAAAAAAAAATAATGATTGTTGCTGCTTTTTTTATTCAATGTTTTTGCTTAATTTGAGCACAATTAGGTTACTGTGGGTCATCTTTTTCAAATTTAAATTGATTTCGCACTTAAAGAAAGAAGAGCAGCAAATAATATTATATTTACTAGCTGCCAGGGCAGCTAGATTAGCTTCCTGCAGCATGTTGATGCATAACGTCCCCCCTCTCTAACTTTTACCTCATTCTGAAGTTATATTATTTGATATAATTTAATGTTCATTCGATTTCAAGACATACCAGCAGGTGGCCCGGCGTTGCACGGGCACTTCGAGCCTTGAAAGTAGTGAGGAACATTTACTTGTTGAAGCGATATTTAAGTTAGTTTGAATTTATCCAAAATTTAACTTGAAAGTTTCATATATTTATTTTTTAGCTTATATTGAATCGCTACAGACAACATCTTTAGCTTTTCGACTTTTCTCGTTAGACATTCTTTCATCCGGAGACAATGTTTCTGTTTGCATGCAATGTACTCCCCTTCTTACTTCAATTTTTCCCGGCACCTTTTCTGTCATTCTGTGGTTACTCATGAGATATTTAAAAAAAATTCTTTTATTGGAATGAAAAACCTTTCTTAGATACGGAAGAAACATATGTGCATGCATAAACACATGCTATACACATTGGAAAGCTGAGGGCAAAACAGGGACCCTTGCACTAATTAAAAGATTATAAAACATTAAACGAATTAAAACTACGCTATTTATATTGAATTTCATCAGTATTATTAATTATATTGGTGTGTACAAGTGCTAACCCTCCCTTTAGACCATAAAATACTATTAGGGCACATTAACTCCTTCGGCCCTGGCGTTCTATTATTAGAACAAATCTTTATAATGCTCTACATTCTTCCTTTTTAAGAATTTTAACTTCAAAATCCAGTGGCTTACTCATAATACATGTTAGAATTCATATATGGTACCATTTTTGCTCAGTAGATTTCAGCATGTGTTCTGCAGAGAAGATAATGTCGGTTTCTCACCACTTGCAGCAAAAAGGTAAATGCAGCTTTTATTACTTCTCAAAATGCTATTATATGTAATTCCCTGCACCTAATGAAAATTCCACAGCACCAAATAGACTCTTTATGACCAGTTTGGTACTTTTAATGAAAAAAATAACTGTAAATTTAATTGTTAATACGATTTTTATAGCTGTTCTACTAATAGGACATCAGGCCTTGGAGCACACATGGCCCATTCTTCTTCATATTCTATTAAGAGTACATCAGGTGCTTAGTAGTGCTAAAATCATGTTTTGTTTTAAAGCAAAACACTACTTTCTGTTAAATTATTGCCTCATGACTATAGTTTTTATATTTTAAGGAATTTATTGAATAAGTAGATGCATATTATTGTCTGTGTATATCAAATTACGCACACTGAAATACATTTTTATTTGCTTAGCCAATATGCGAAGTAAAAAGTTGTCCTTGTTGGAAGCCATTCAGTGCCTAAATAGTCTGGATGATTCTGATTTAGAAGATGTAGACTTAGATGGGTCTGATGATGAATGGCAGCCATCAAATTATGATTTGCCGCACTTGTAACCTGATGAAAAGAAAGATTCCACTATTTCAGTATGGCTATAACAAACTCTTGGTTAGAGTATAAACAGGATGCCGCTTCGTTAGGAATTACACGTAAAGATCAAATGGATTTGCTCGATTTCACGTTTGATGTAGCAGAAACGTTGGCATTCGCAAAACAAGCAACAGCCGCTACTAAACGTGGGAGGCCATCAGGAAATAGTCCTGTTGTATCACCAGCAAAGAAAAAATTAAACTTAGCTGTTAGACGATGTGGAGATGTGAGGTATGATTTAATAAATCACATGATTGAGAGAAGTTCGAAACAGCAGAGGTGCAAATTAGAAGATTACACCTATAAAACAACTTCTTATTATGAAAAATGTGAAGTGTATCTGTTTTCATACGCAAATGAATTGTTTCAAAAAATTTCACACCAAATAAGTGTAAATATACTTGGAAATAAATGTTCTCTTTTTTACTTAATAACAGCCTGGTGTCCTACTATTAGAACACTTTTTAATTAGTTCCGTAATTGGTAGAATCTCATAATATTACATATTTAGCATATTTACATGCATTATAGCATATATAACCACTCATTGATTTTTTATCTACCCAATTAAAAATTCAGGGCCGAAGGGGTTAAATACTTTTAAGAAGTTAATATTAGCTTGTATTGGCTGTAACTCACTTTTCGCGTGACTCACGTTACAAAATAAACATCCTTATTTTTTGAATAAAAAAACAAAAAACTCTAAATTGGCCTATAATTTCTTTTTTGTAATATACATGAGTAGGAGAAACAGGAAAAAAAATTTCATTTATAAGCTATAAAATTTGGAAATATCAAAAACATTAAGTTTTCGTGACTCACGTTACACAAAATATAATGGTTTAAAGCTACTTTAAAAAATTATTTTAAGAATAAATTTCAAAATGTACTATTAATAATTGTTTTATAATGGAATAAATCTCTCAGGAAAAAATGCAATTAAATTGTGGAAACAGGCTAAACCAATAAAATATGCTCGTTTAAAATTTTGTCTAGCAGAGCGAGATTTTTGCGAGATTATGAGCTCATAGAACAAGTTCTCTTACAAAAAGAAAATGGTTCTCCTGAAGTTACCTTATTCTAATTTGTGAACTTTAATCAATATAGAGAACGTACAAAAAAAAAAGACAATTTTTCAACATTTTTTTTTTTTTTAACACCGAGTCCCCATGTTGCCTGGAATTGCCCATTAGTACATTTTTCACTGACAATTTTAAAAGTCGGCTTGTAATTAAAATAAAAACCTTACTAATCGTACCGAACGAATCGTAAGTACAAAATATGAGTTCCAAACGCCCGAGATTCCATTTGAATATGTTTCAAAAACAAAATAATGTCGTCTTTTTTGTCACTCGTTCAAAAAAAAAAAAAAAACTTTTGAAAACAGACATGAATAAAATGGTTCACACGTGAACTAAAAAAGATAAGCAAGGGTTTTCAACAACTGCACTTGTAAATGAAAAATAAAAACATTACCTCGCTTTAAACTTGCCCCTTTTATTTCAAAGACATTGTTTTGTGACATGACACGATTTATGGCATTTTAAAAATAAAACTAGAGATAAGAAACAGACTTGACAGCAGGATTCGAATGATAAAGTGACACTGCACATGTGAGAAAAACAAACGAGTGTCATAAAACAATCAGTTTCACTGACGATCGTAAATTTCAACAGACGACAAACGACTTTTTGAAATTCATGGAGGAAAGCAGTGAAACACCGTGTGAAGTGAACAAGAAAATAATTGTACCCGACCATTCATAAGTGCACTTACGGGCATAGGTGTCTCGTACAGAGGGGCAGGGGGGGGGACTGCCTCCTCACTACTTCCAAAAGTGAAGGGTCCTTGCCATGGGCACCGGCAGAATCATACGTACCTATTAAAACTACAGATTGCCCAAAGCACCATTAAGGGTGAAACGTTGTAGCACCAGCGGTAACCCCTGAGAGGTGCCACTTGACTCCTTATGGCTCCACGTGGAACCCTATGGCACCCCATGGGTGACCCATGGCAACCTCAGGAGTCAAATGGCACCTTCAAGGTGCCATAAAGAGTCAAGTTTCATCCTTCAGGGGGTGGCGAAGGTGAACGTTTCACCCTAAAAGGTGCCTTGTGCAACTTGTAGTTTTAACAGTGTAGGGGATGCACTCGAGCTTTTTTTTTTTTTTTTTTTTTTTTTGCCAAAAAAATTAGAAAAAAAATTTTTTACTAAAAAAATATAAAATTGGTAAAAATATTTTTCACCGAAATAAAGAAAGCAAATTTTTTTTTTTTTTTTTTCAAAATAAAAAGCCAAAAATATATTTTTACTTTTCTAGACAGCAACTTAACTTGACAATGAACGTCACTTCGGGCGGAGCCAATAAGAGCTCACAAGCAGTCAGCGATTTCCTCTAATTCGCCAAGTAGGCTGTGACGTTTTATCTAGCTCGTTTTTCATAGGCTAACGTCACGCTGACGTCACGATGTTTTTGTCAAGACACCGTTGCAGTGTAGTATAAAAAATTAGCAAAAACAGAAAAGAAAAGAAAAGAAACTTTTTTCACAAAAGAATAAGCAAAAAGAAATTGTCTACTAAAACAATCACGAAAAATGTTTTTCCTTGAAAAATTATTAATTATTTTTTACTACGCTGTCGGCGCCCATGATCCTTGTCCCCTCACTTTTCAGAGTTAAAAAGCTATGATCAATAGAAAAATGATTTCTTTTTCTAGGTGGATTAATTTATTTCACGAAAATAAAAGCTGAATATTCCAAAATTGTCTTTTTCGTAAGTTATTTCATAAAAATGGAACTTTGAATAAGAGGGGGGAGTGAGCCTAGGGCTGCCATCCGTGTTGGTTTTTGAGGGCGTATTTACAGCGGTGCCCACATGGGGGGATTATGGCGCAAGTTGAGCCATCAAAATGTTGGGGGGAGGGGGGGATTTTTTTAAACTAATTTATGCATTTATTTAAATTATTTATTTATGAATTTTTTATTTTATTATTTACTGCTTTTTTTAATTTAAATTCTTCATAAATTTAATTTTTTTAATTTAAATTACTTCTTTGATTTCTTTATTGTTACTTATTTATTTATTTACTTTGTGTGTGTGTGTGTGTGTGTGCTTGGAATGTCTGGAAAAAAAGGGAAAAAAAGCGAGTCCATTCTGGCGCATAATTAGTACTTTTAAAAAATTAATAATATGTAAAAAAAAAAATATTTACACTTTAAAATCATAAATAAATAATATTTTAAAAAATAAATAAAAAATCAGAGGAAAAAATAAAAAATGTTGTGAACGCCACACTACTTCCTTTTACGTTTAAATTCTATAATAGATGCCTTAAGTGTTAAAATAGTGCCTTAGAGTGAGCAAGATAACAATTCAAACGTTACACTGCAGTTTGTCACCAATCAATGCAAAATAATGTTTTACAATGTTTCATTTTCTAAATATCGCCGATTTTAACATAATTCAGTGAATTTTTCACAAAATATCGCCAAGAGCGTCAAATTGAATCCAAATTGAAAAAAATCATTTTTTCGCCAAATTTGTCGCCAACTTGGCGATATGTCGCCAAGTTAGCGGCAAACGCCGACTGAAAGCTTGGCGATATATCGCCAAGCGGTAGCGTCAAATCATATCACTTAATCTGCATTTAAATTAACATTGATTCACCCCAAAAAAGGGGTAAAAGACCCCTTTGGGATTATTCAAACGCAACCGCAAGGGGAAGTGCACAACTAGACCCCCCTCAGAGCCTACATACCAAACCAGAAGCTTATACGACATACAGTTTTTGAGTTATGCGACACACATACATACGCACATACATACAGATGTCAGGAGAAAACTCGTCGTAATTTACTCGGGGATGGTCGAAATGGATTTTTCGGCTGTTTGTATGTTGTTAGGTATTTATATGCACGAGCTGATAGGTCGAAAAAACTACACGACATTCATTCGGGGGTGAGCAAAGTCAAAATTTAGACCGAAATTTGAGTGAAATTTTCGTGATCACAATACTTCCTTTACTACGTAAAAGGAAGTAAAAAAACACAAGAAGGTTGTGAAAAGATTTTTTTTTTTTTTTTTTTGAGGGGGGAGTGTGCCATTCAGCTTGGGGGAATGGGCACCCCTGCGTATTTGGCACGTTTCAGAGGTCATTTTATGCAATGAAAAAATCCAATAATATAGTCAAATTTTCCAGAAGGAAGGAGGAAACATCTTAAGAGAGGCTGCTCCCTATCCCTTCCCCCCTTTCTTTTGACCCCGCACTTTTTAGGTGCACCAGCCACCTATGCGTATGGGCGCACCAAAACTACCTCATCAGCACAAAAAACTAAACAAAATACAAATTATTTGCATACCGAAAGAAAACTGAAAAATTCTTCCTTCTCACTAACAGTATAAACAGTGAGTGAACAATGGAGCGGGCAGAAAATTACTTTCTGTTTGACCTGAGGGACAATGGCGAAGTTCCCAACACAGAATGACGAATGAAACAAAGGTTTCGTCATTCGCGATTTTGTTTATTGATAACAATATTAAATGTCATCAACAGTAATATTTATTGGATTGTTTTCCTAAAACGCAAATTTATTCAAACTGATTTTTGGAGATGAAAGACATAAGTTTTTGCGAATTTTTATTTCGTCAACTCTATACATCTCCACTAGATGTCGCTGTGCCGTCACGCTGGGGGCACAAAACAAAAACAAACAAAAAGAATAGAAAAAAAATTAACAAAAATGTAACAAAAGCATCAGTTCTTTCAAAAAATAATCCCACACCAAAACGTGGCAGTTTTTAAAAACTTATTCCGTATTGTTTGGAAACTGAAACTTAATCAAACGGTAATACTGGCGAAAAAGTATCAAACTAAAACAGTGGCTCCCAACCTGTGGGTAGCGACCCCAAATGGGGTAGTGAAGCACTTCTTATGGGGTCGCGACATTATCCATAGAGTTAAATATATATACAACAAGTTTTAAAATTAATATATACAGGAATAAAAACACTTTTGAGTAAGGTCAATAATTAAAGTAAACTTTTGAGTAAGGTCAATAATTGAGTGGTGAATTCAGAAGAGGGCTGCATCAACGGGGGAGATACGGGGCTGCGTCAACCTTCCTCAGACCAAAGCCCTTGCCCTCCCCCCCCCCCTCCGCCACGTCTCCTAAGATAATCTAATATTTTGATTTAAGAGCTTCAATTTCTACAAATTTCCCGAAACAGTCCACGATTTTAATTCTTTCAACGAATCTAAAATCAACGAAAATTTCGTCTTTGAAACAGTTTCGAGTAATTCCTGGGAGAGTCTCTGTACTCTATTGAGCTATAGACTAATAGTTTGTATAGACTTAGTTTGTATATAGCTCAATGCTGTACTCCAACCCTTACTTTGACGTCATCAAAGATGGCCTATAATTGAGTTTCTAGGAGTTTCCAGGAAAAGTCCCGAACCAAATGCTGCCGATCCGAAACGGGTTTCGCGCCGAAATGGCCTCGTAGGATAGTCCCATTCCGGTTATTTTCACAAACGTCATCCCGTAATTTGTTAAATTTATCATTGTTGAATATGTATAAGGGGTGGCGTATTTAGAAAAAAAAAAAAAAAAAAGTCCCTTCATGTGTTTCTGTAGCACGTGAAAACATTTTTCCTTTTTGGATCTAAAGAAAGGAACTTCTATTTCCACAAAAAGTAATTCTAATTCAATATCCGTTTATTAATAATCATTTTCTGCAACGATGCTCTTGATATCATTTTTTAATTTCTTACGTAGGTCGGTATTGATTGCTTTTCATAAACTAGGTCGTGACATTTAAGAGATACGGACGCTTAAGATTAAATAGCGCGGGAAGCTCAACTTCTAACGTGGAATTTATAGATAGTCGTAGAATCTTACTAGATGAAGAATTTATTTTTCCTTATATTATTTTCTTTCAGGCTTGAGCAAAAGCAATAAACCGATTTTATTTTCTTAAAAAATACCAAGTCTTGATTATTTTACCTACAGTATTCAAAATATTGCATAAAAGAACTATTTCAGGTTTATAATTAATTACGGACAAGAGGCAGACAATTAATTTCGAAGTTTTCTGGAGGAGAAGGGATATACTCAATACATTTTATTAAAGGGAAAAAGAGCTGATGCACGAACGAATAACTCTCAAAGAGATTGTTAGAAGATTTTTTCAATTCGTGGAAGTAATTCTTGAGATTTTTAGAAGAGTAAAATTCATTTTAGAAGATTCAACTACGACAACAGCGAAGACCATGCTATACTCTGTTACTTTTGAATTGGCGTATCAAGTCAAATTTTGTGTCGTCTCTATGGAAACCGTACGAAAAGAAAAACAGCTCTTTTTTTATGCACTGCTGTTGAGGCATTTCATTTTATTTATTTTATGTTTTTCGAATGAGGTTTACACTTTCATTTATATCATCATATCTCAGTTATTTGTTATCGTTTTCTAACAAATCTAGTGCTACATAGTTTGTTTTAGCAAGACCTGCAATCATGAGTAACCATGCTTCAAAAAGTATTTTATTGTCGTTGATTGAATAATAGTTGATGCACAAAGCAATTTTAACCGTTTGCATTTAACCATTGTTGCAATGCTGAGTGGGAAAAAAGTCCACAGCGCCGTAACTATGACAACCAGAAGGGGAAAAGTGCGGAGAGTGGGAAATTAAGATATCTTTCACACGCCAGCTCTCGTTACACAGGGTAATTGACTACATCCGTAAAAGAACTAAATCTTTAAGGCTTACATGAAGATGACAGGGAAAGATGGGATGAGTACTATTTTGGACATGAGTAACTATTTTGGTTTGGCTAATATTTAGAATTTTAGATATTTATATTTTTACGAAACATTCTAAAGGGTCACCCATAAATGACATCACGCTTAGGGAAGGAGGGGATCGTAAAATTGGGACCGTTTGTGATAAGGGGAGGAAGGGGCTAACGAGAAGTGTAACACCACATATGTTTTATCAAAATTGGTTTTGGAAAAATAACGTGACACGTGACAAAAGTGGGAGGAGGTAAGATGAAATGTGACGCTATGTGACAAAAGAGGAAAGGGGGTCAAAAGCAGACAACCGATACTCACGTCCGTTTAAAGAAATTTTGTTCTGACGTATTCAACTATTTTTAATACGCTTTTATTAGTTTCACATGTGGGTTTGTTTGTCAGTATGCACGTTCTTTACAAATATAAAAGTAATATATTTAATACTATTGTTAATACTAAAGGCATATCATTACATGTTGATGTTATTTAATGCTATTATTAATACCAAAAGGCTAAATTATATTACATGTTGATGTATTATAAGGTGCATATCAACTTATAATACGACTTAGTTTAAAGCTTTATAGTATGATTAACTCTAAAAGCGGATTTTTTAGTTTTTTAAACTAGAATTTATTAATTATTAGTTTCACATGTGGGTTTGTTTGTTTGTCAGTATGTATGTAACTCTGTATAAAAGATAAAATTCACGTTCTTCACAAATGTAAAAGTAATAATATATTTAATACTATTATTAATACTGAAGGCTAAACTGCAATACATGCTAATGTATTATAAGTGTTTCAGCTTTTAGTATGTAACTCGGAATAAAAGATAAAACCCATGTTCTTTGCAAATATAAAAGTAATATACTTAATACTATTACTAACACAAAAGGCTAAACTATGTTTCATTTTGATGTATTATAAGTGCATATTAGTTTGATTAATTCTAAAAGCGTATTTTTTAGTTTTTAAACTATAATTTAGTTATTTCCTAGAAATGTTTCTATCGAGAATGATCCCATGACAATAGTTTTTTTCCATGACAATAGTTTGGTGTCCCGAGATAAATAAGAAAATGTGTCTGACAATAACCTATTACGATATGTGTGTGTTGCGTTCATTTTCGTAAGCACCCATCAAGCAAATTTATGAGTTCATGTGTCGCGATGAAGGCTTCATGAAAGTCAGTACTTCAGGTCACCCAGCAGGTGTCGTCTGCATAGATATCGAATGAATTATGCAAGTGTGGAAATTGATTCGATTCCGGTAGAGCTAGGAAAGAAATTGCTCGAAATTGCGGCTTGCGGCGTATAACATGAAAAATGTCTTTTGCAGAAAATATAGCGATGGTCAAAATTGTAGATACTTTTACAAATATTTAAATTTTGTCTAGTTATAGAAAATGATACGTTTCACTAAAAGCAAAGCGTTTTTATTATTTTGAAGAGAATTCGATACTGAATTCAATGCAAAAATAAATAAAATTCAAATAATTGTAATATAATAAAAGTCAAGCTATTGTAATTTGATTACAAAAGAAAAAAAAAAGTCTTCCTTCTGCAGGATGAAGTTACAGTTGAACGACTTGTTCCAACTGTAAACAGGCATGTCATTTCGAACTTTCACTGCAATGCTAAGCACAGAAGTCGTATGTGCACTTTTTAACAAAATTGAGTAACTGTCACCAGGTGGTTCTCGACATTAACTTTTCAAAACTGGGGGGAGGGGGCGAAAGTTCGAGTTTTTATGATGGGAGAGGGGGGGGGGATAATGATGATGGAAATGAACAAAGCAGCGGAAAGCTTGCTTGGCGATACCGTTATCTACTTGGTGTTAGGATGTAGAAAACAGCGCCAATCAGAGATGCGAAATGTTCATTAACGGGTCATTCCATATAAAATCAACAAATTTTCAGAAATTTTCGTGCCGCACCATTTTTGATTTTGATCATGCTTGGTAGGTAATATGTACTAATATTCTGTACCTCCAAACTGTTTTATTTTTTTCTCGAAAAAATTTTATTCTCGAGATATAGACATTTTTTTGCTCTGCCGATGAGTAAAATTCGGCATTTTTGATCTTTTTTCTAAAAGCTCTGGTAAATTTATGTAAAATGGTAGAAAGATCAAACATTGCTTATTTCAAAGCTAAAAGAATGAACTTTGATTTGTGCATAAAACGAAACGGTTTAAGTTTAGCCTAAATAGAAATTTTCCCAGGTCAATTTGCGGTTCAAAAAGTGCCGTTTTCGTCATTTTAAGCATGACAAAGTATATAAAGGACTGACAGTGGGGTTCTATTTTTTTCTCTTGCACCCAGTTATAGATACTAGAAGTACAGAAAAATATGAGATGATACCGGTAGTCCTTCATTATGAAAAAATTGCTTAAACTTGTGAAAAAATAAAAAATGACCGTTTCCACTCCCCAAACACGGTCTGTGGAACAGGTAGTAAAAATTTACAAATGAATGGAATAAGAAGGTGTTACATTGTCCTTTAAAATGAAACAAAAACTGTCTTGTTATTCCAAGGCATTAAAGAGATATAAGCTTGCAAAGTATGAGAAAAAATAAAAAAAATTCCTTTTTCACTCCCTAAAAACAGCATGTGGAACATGTAGTAAAAATTTGCAAATGCATGGAGCAAGAAGGTGTTACATTGAACTTTAAAAGGAAACAAAAAGTGTCTTGTTATTCCAAGGCATTAAAGAGATATGAGCCTTCAAAGTAATACAATAATAACTCCTGCAAGAAACTTAAAACAGTTAAAGTAGACTGGATGATTACCTAATAAAATTCCACTTAAAGAAATTTCATTGAAATATATTTTCAAAATATTATTTTACACAACAAACAGCACCCAGTCATAGATACTAGAAGCACAGAAAAAATATAATGATTCCGGTAGTTGTTCATTATGAAAAAATTGCTTAAACTTGAGAAAAAATGAAAAATGGCCTTTTTCACTAACCAGAAACGGCCTGTGAAACAGGTAGTAAAAATTTTCAAATGCATAGAGTAAGAAGGTGTTGCATTTGTCTTTAAAACGAAGCAAACACGGTCTTGTTGTTCTCAGGCATCAAAGAGATATAACCCTCTAAAAATTGAAAATTTATGCAAGATATTTTTGGCATAAGTTAAAGCAATTATGAACATAAATAAAGTCTTTTCATGCAAGAGCTCTAAATATATGTATCGTCAAATATATGATTCAAAATAGATCGTGGGGAAATGTAACACCTTCTTGCTCTATGCATTTGAAAATTTTTACTACTTGTTCCACAGGCCGTTTTTGGTTAGTAAAAAAGGCCATTTTTCATTTTTTCTCAACTGTAAGCAATTTTTTCATAATGAACGACTACCGGAATCATTATATTGTTTTCTGTGCTTCTAGTATCTATGACTGGGTGCTATTTGTTGTGTAAAATAATATTTTGAAAATATATTTCAATGAAATTTCTTTAAGTGGAATTTTATTAGATAATCATCCAGTCTACTTTAACTGTTTTAAGTTGCTTGCAAGAGTTATTATTGTATTACTTTGAAGGCTCATATCTCTTTAATGCCTTGGAATAACCAGACAGTTTTTGTTTCCTTTTAAAGTTCAATGTCATCCCCTCTTACCCCATGCGTTTGCAAATTTTTACTACCTGTTCCACATGCCATTTTTAGGGAGTGAAAAAGGAAATTTGTCATTTTTTCTCATACTTTGAAAGCTTATATCTCTTTAATGGCTGGGAAAAACAAGACAGTTTTTGTTTCATTTTAAAGGGAAATGTAACACCTTCTTACACCATGCATTTATAAATTTTTACTACCTGTTCCACAGACCGTTTTTGAGGAGTGAAAACGACCATTTTTCATTTTTTCACAAGTTTAAGCAATTTTTTCATAATGAAGGACTACCGGTATCATCTCATATTTTTCTGTGCTTCTAGTATCTATAACTGAGTGCAAAAGAAAAAAAAATTAGAACTCCACAGTCCTTCATGTACTTTTTACTTAAACCGTTTCGTTTTGTGCACAAATCAAAGTTCATTCTTTTAGCTTTAAAATAAGCCATGTTTGATCTTTCTACCACTTTAAATAAATTTACCAGAGCTTTTAGAAAAAAGATCAAAAATGCCGAATTTTACTCATCGGCAGAGCAAAAAAATGGCTATATCTCGAGAATAAAATTTTTTCGAGGAAAAAATGAAACAGTTTGGAGGTACAGAGTATTGGTACATATTACCTACCAAATATGATCAAAATCAAAAATGGTGCGGCACGGCCCATTTGTTGATTTTATATCGAATGACCCTAACATAAGCGCCAATCCAGTAAAAAAATCGTGCAAGTGGCAAATGTTGGCGACAAACAGCAACTCCCGTTGTTTATTTCCACTATCGCTTCTCCATGAATTCACTATAGACCAGGGGTCTCCAAAATCCAAATTATGGCTCTTAGACAAAACGTGGCTCACGGGCATATAGAATCTGGCCTTTGCATAAATCTGCCAAGTCATAAATATTAGGTACGTTCAACTCCACTGTCAGAATTACTAATGGATACTTATTTTGCATGCGAGTATTAGGAGGAAGATGAATGCAACATCAATCGTTAAAATATTCAGTGACGCCAAGTAGTCCTGCTCCTGTATTCTGTCTTACTCTACCGTACAAATATTTCTTTATAATTTTTCGTGATTTGTTTCTGGGTCATTCCATGTCAAGTGATCCAACGTTTTTTACCTTACATTTTTGTATTTCTTTCTTTTTTGGCTCATCAATTGTACCCCTTGAAGTAATCAAAAGTCTCAATTTTTAGATTTTTATCTCTATTATTTTTTCATTTATGAGACTTTGAACTTTGGAAAAAACCCTCGTTTTTCCATGGGTAAGGGAACATAAAAGGGACCATAACTCTGCACCAAATATAAATAGAACGATTTGGTAAATGGCATTTTAAAGTACGTTAGTTACGGTTTAATCTGATATGCAACATGACTAATTTTATAAAAATTTTCTTTTTTAAAAAATGAAATTTAAATTTCAAATTTAAATTTCTCGAAAAACATATAATGAATTTTTTTCAAAAAATTCTCAAAAATTCTTATGTATTTTATCTATGTTTGAACAAATTTTTAGATTGGGATCTCAATGGGATCATATTTTTTTTTTGAATTTTTGAAAAAAACTGTATAGGAAAAAAATGATATTTTTTAGATTCTATTTATTTAAATACCAAGTTCCCTTGCTTGTGATGGTCTAAAAAGTAGTAAACAAACATGAATATGTTTAAAGTGAGCTGGCATGAGCTTATAGATTTGTCAGGTTCACCCCCCCCCCCTTTCTTCCCCCGCACAACCACTCTTCTTTATTTCAAAACTGTTCAAAATGTTAAAAAAAAAAAACTGTTTGATACAAAATGAATAGTAAACTTATTTAGAGTTGGTAAATGGGTTTCCTTTTACTAGACGAAGTATCCCCCTCCTCCGCCCAAAATTTACCATTAACGCTGTGCTATTATGACATCTAACCTGGGGGAATGAATTGACTATTATTTTTACTCTAGGTAAGTGAGCTAGCATTAACTTGTAGATTGGTCAGCTCCCCCTCTCTTCCTTCCCGAGCCAACCATTTTTTCCCCAAACTGTTTAAAATGCTAAAAAAAAAACCTCTTTGGTACAAAATGAACAGTAAACTTATTTAAAGTTGGTAAATGGGCTTCCTTATAGCAAGGCAAAGAACAGCCCTTCTCTTACCCAAATATACCATTAACACTATACTAATATGACGTCTCACCTTTGGATTGATTTGAGGATTATTTTCCCCCTAGGTATATATTGTTTTTCAGACGAAGTGTTTCTTTTTCAATCCGACCTTCACAAAGTGTACTTCCATTCAATATCTGAATTTAAACTTATGATTCATTTCATCCCCTACCCCAGCACCAATCTTTAATTTTGGAAGGAGAAAAGAAACGGTTCGCCCTAAGATCATAGCAAACAGCAAAATAGCACTGTTTCCCCTTGTTCTCATAATGTTTTCCCATTATTTTCACACAAAACTGAAAAGAAATCAAAGTATCAGGTCATATGTCAGTCCCCATCACTGCCTTTCCTTTCTCTTATTGGACAAAGCTCATGAGCTAATAGGAAAAAGTAACAAACAGAACAAACTGAAGCACTACCAGACATCAGTAGAGACTAAGGCTTTGAAATGGGGTTAGGGGGATGATAAAAAAAAAAGTTCGGAGAGGGAAGGTAGGGTAAGGAGGGGGGAGCAATCTGTGAAGAAGTTAAACAACATGAGAGGTTATGATCAAAAAAACTGTTTGTTTAATATATAATTGATTTTAATATAGATATATCTTGCTGCATTACTTTCCTTTACAATAAAATGAAGAAGAACACAAACAATTAAAAAAAATAAATAACAGCTGCACACTAGATAATGTGGAAAAATAGTTATGGGGACATAGACATATGATCTGATAGTTTGATTTATTTTCAGTTTTGTGCGAAAAGAATAGAAAAAACGATGAGAAACAGTGCTATTTTGCTGTTTGCTATGATCTTGGGGCGACCCATTTATTTCCTCCCTTCAAAATTAAAGATTGGTTGGCTGGAGTAGGAGATGAAATGAATCATAAAGTTAAATTTCAGATATTGAATGGAAGTACACTTTGAAGTTCGGATCGAAAAAGAAACACTTCGTCTGAAAAACAATACCTAGGGTGAAAATAATCCTCAATTCAATCCCTAGTTTAGACGTCATATTAGTATAATGTGAATGGTATTGTTACAAATCTTGTAAATAGTTGTGGTTTTTCCTGCCTTGCTTTATTTTCATTAGTTTTGGTTTTATCGGCGACATGTTGCAAATGTATCTGAAGATATCACCTTTATCATCTGTATACCGGCCCTGAAACACTTTGTAGTTTTTACACTTGCCCTAACTTTGATAAGCGTGAAGACATTTTCCCGTGGTTTTTCTTTTTATCACTAGAATTTGTGAATGGATTGTTCAAGTTATGAATGAAACAAAATATTCCGGGTTTTTCTAGAATATTGTGGACATTTCTTTCCGTGTATAAATAGCTGGCCTTGAACACAAGTCAGTTAGTTCTTTTCAGATGTTGATTTCTGAGAGTGCTCGTTTTTATTCGCTTTGGGCGAATGTTGTTTTTGCTTTTGTAATTTCTTAATTACTGTTCACGTTAGATACGTGGTGCTGATTTGCTGTTGAGAGTACAGTGTACTGTTTGCTGCCTAATTGCTGGATGTTTAGCAATTGTTTCCTGCTCTTATTGTAAATAGTGTACATACTTGTAAATAAATTTATAGTTACTTCCTCAAGATTGGAATGCTCATTTGAAGAAAGTTGAAGGTGCTACGGACTCGTTACAGTATATTTGGGTGGGGAGGAGGATACTTCGTCTAGTTATAAGGAAACCCATTTATTAACTTTAAATAAGTTTACTATTCATTTTGTATGAAAGAGGTTTTTTTTTAAACATTTTGAACAGTTTTGAAACAAAAAAGTAGTTGTGCGGGGGAGGGAGGAGGGGGAGGGGGGTGAACCTAACAAATCTATAAGCTCATGCCAGCTCACTTTAAACATATTCATGTTTATTTACTACTTTTTAGACCATCACAAGCCAGACAACTTAGTATTTAAATAAATAGAATCTAAAAAATATCATTTTTTTCCTATACAGTTTTATTCAAAAATTCAAAAAAATATGATCCCATTGAGATCCCAATCTAAAAATTTGTACAAACATAGATAAAATACACAAGAATTTTTGAAAATTTTTTGAAAAAAATTCATTATATGTTTTTTGAGAAATTTAAATTTGAAATTTAAATTTCATTTTTTAAAAAAGAAAATTTTTATAAAATTAGTCATGTTGCATATCAGATTAAACCGCAACTAACGTACTTTAAAATGCCATTTACCAAATTGTTCTATCTATATTTGGTGCCGAGTTATGGTCCCTTTTATGTTCCCTTATCCATGGAAAAACGAGGGTTTTTCCAAAGTTCAAAGTCTCATAAATGAAAAAATAATAGAGATAAAAATCTAAAAATTGAGACTTTTGATTACCTCAAGGGGTACAATTGATGAGCCAAAAAAGAAAGAAATACAAAAATGTAAGGTAAAATTTTTCTCAGATTTTGGATCACTTGACGTGGAATGACCCTTCTATAGATTTTAAGCACAGTAAGACCTCGAACCGAAAAGAAAAGCAATTTCAGTGCAGATTAGATTTGTTAAAATTTGACATTTTAAATAACTTTTTCATTAATGCTTGAAAAAGAAGTGTTTTTATACTTTTACCGAGAAAATGGTTCTAAAAGGAGAGAAGTACTAATTTCAAAAGGGTTGAGTCTCCCTCCTTGCCCCCCATTATGGGCGCTCTTGCTTTAAATTAACCACAGCTGATACAGTCAAAAAATACATGACTATTGTGCTTTCCTTTCTCAAAACCATAAAAAATATTTCATGTTCTTGCACATCATTCCTGTAATCAGAGCTATAAAATCTGCTCCAACTACAGCCCAGCATTTTCTAGGTGAATCTCCCCTTGTTCATCCTGGGGATACCCTCCTCCCATCAACCCCGATATTGTTGCGCCCCCAGAATTCGCAGCCTGTCGACCAAAAAGTTAGGAGACTCCTGAACTAGACGCATCCAAGTGGAGTTGGCTGCATACTGCAGGAGGTTTTCCCTGCATTAACACTGCACTCGCAAAAAAACTACTTTTACAGAGTTCATTTATTTAACAGTGGAAGACCTTAGAAACCGAGATTTTGAGTTGAATTTTTACATACATTTGTTTCTTTTTGACACATTATTTTTCTTCACGTTTCAAATTCGTAAAAAATTTACTTAGAATGTATCAATACAGCACTTGTATATCAGAATAAGTTGTAAAAAGAGTGAGTTTTAAAACTCATATGTTGATTTTATAATCATTGACTGATAAACATGCTTCATAGTCAAAATTGCAATTCTTTCACAGGCGGATCGAATAACTTTTCAAAGGGGGGCGACTGATTTTTATTTGTTACTTTTTACTAATGTATACTAGTTAGCAAATATTGATCTCAAAGATTTTGGACTTGAAAACTGAAACATTCCTGGGCCAGAGCTCCGAAACTCATTTCCCAACATAATTAAAACTCGTCCAAAAAAAAGTATTTTGAACTTCAATATCGAAAAATTACCGGTGGGAAGTCCATAAAGGGAGGGGCGATCGCCACCATCTCCCCACCCTTGTATTCGTCCCTGGTTAATCTGTTTCTAATTCTTAGTATGAGCACATTTAGAAAGCTGAACATTCTGAAATTCTGAAACATTTATGGGGCAGAGCTCCAAAACTCCTTCCCCAACATAACTAAAACTCGTCCAAAAATACGTTTTTTGAACTTCAATATCGAAAATTGCAGGTGGAAAGTTCATCAAGGGAGGAGCGATCCTCACTCCCTTGTATCCGTCCATGATTAAAATCTTCATCTAATTTTTAATATGAGCACATTAAAAAAGCTCTATCACTAGCAATGTTTGGTGATATACCGGTAGGCCCGTCATTTAGGGGGGGGGGCAGGTGGGGTCAATTGCCCCCTCCCCTGACTTTGAGAAATCAATGTATTTACATGTAAGTGGGCGTGGTTTTTGTTATTTTCTGGTGAAATTCTATTGTGTTTTTACCCTTTGCCCCCCCCCCCCGGAAAAACTTGAATTGCGACCCTGTATACCGGGTTTGTTTGAAGTAAATTAACTTGCATTGTAGCTATGGAAAAAAATATGTGTTTCTTTCCAACTGCGTTTTTTTTCTTTTGGTGAAATGTACTTCATTTTCACCAAATCATTTGGTGAAAATGAAGTATTTTGTATGAAATTTTACAATCATTGACCGGTAGGCCCGTCATTTAGGGGGGGGGGCAGGTGGGGTCAATTGCCCCCTCCCCTGACTTTGAGAAATCAATCTATTTACATGTAAGTGGGCGTGGTTTTTGTTATTTTCTGGTGAAATTCTATTGTGTTTTTACCCTTTGCCCCCCCCCCCCGGAAAAACTTGAATTGCGACCCTGTATACCGGGTTTGTTTGAAGTAAATTAACTTGCATTGCAGCTATGGAAAAAAATATGTGTTTCTTTCCAACTGCGTTTTTTTTCTTTTGGTGAAATGTACTTCATTTTAATTTTTCCAAAACTCAACCAAAACGTTGGTGTGTGGCGCACCCCCTAGCACCCCGAAAATCTACCTATTGGGGAGGGGGGGGGGCTATTTCACTGAGACCCTGCACTGTACTGATTATTGAGAGTACCGTAAAATCATAATCTGCTTTCAGCTCAGTTCCAACATGTTTGATTATTGAACGTATCATGTGACAATGGCGTATATATGTTAAAATTCTGGAGGGGGCAAATATGACCAGGGTGGTCTCAAGGCCGTAGTCAGGGCGGATCCAAGGGGTTCGGACCCCCCCCCCCCTTCCCCCGTTCCCGATAGTTCACACTATTTCGTACCAGCAAAGATTTTTTAAAAAAAAAAAAGGTTTTTTTCTTAAACGTTCTGACAACGAAGTTCACTTGCTATTCATCTGCCACATATGACGTCATTTTAACTCCATTCTTCTAGCGGCCTGGTGGTATTTGGTAAAGGTTTTGACTTAAAAACCCTATTTTTTATTGAAATTATAATCTTTCATTATAAATTTTTACTCAGATTCAGGGTTTAATTCTAACCTGCATTTGGCCGCTTTTCTTCAAAATGTCAATAAAAGTAGAACCAATATTGACAAAATACGGATTCAAATTTGATTTTATAAATATTAAGCACCCAAAATCCCAAAGTTTTTAAGTTTTAATCTCCGTCCCTCTCCCCCGCTCGCCACACAAAAAGAGGGCTTTTGGCAATTTATTTTGGAAATCTAATTCTGAGCCAAAGAAAATGTTCTGAAAATGTAAATAGAGAAATATCTTGAGCGAAAATCACAGGGGGCCCCGATGGGAGGTCACTGTGACCTCCCAAAAATTTCCTTACAAGGCAAATGGGGACACAACTGCAACTTTTAAGTGCCCTAATGTCGCTTTTAATTCGATGTACTTATGAGTTTATAACCCTATTTTATGATTCGGTAAGAGTTGGAGTTCCATTCAGAAAAATTGGAAGCAATTTAAAGGCGCAAATCCTAAAATTTAAGTTTGGGGTGCCCGAGGTTAAACATGACGATTTCTTAAATTTATACTTCAATCCTTCAATGAACATACAAATCAAGAGCAAACACAACAAAAATTAATAATATTGCAATAAAAAGTGGAATTAAATAATATGTTGTTATAGAACAAATGTATGCATATAAATTGCTAAAAAAATATACTGAATTGAAGAATTATTTTTGTAATAAACAATGCATCGAGCAAGTTAGGACACACTATTAAAACTTTATTCAACAATTCAAAATCATATTCAAATTAACAATGAAAAGCACTAGCAGAAAACACAATCGAAATACGTTCTTGTATTAGAAAATCACGGAGAGTCAAAACTTCAACAACTTCCCTACATGTAATATTTTAGAGCATCTGATAGATTTCAGTGTTAAAAACAAAATAATCCTACCTGCAAATTTTCTGCATCGGAGTCAGTTATTTCAGAGACATCAACTGTCGAAAGCTTTTCGTACGAGATAGGTTTCATACTACCGGTTCAATTTATCAAGTAGAAATTGTTGTAGGTAACCATTAACGTTCTGATACTGATTTTAACTATGCACGAAAATTAAAAGAATGTGACTTTTCAGCCATCAATATTTCATTCACACATGAAACATACTAGTGAAAACAATAACGAAAGTCGTGCTGCGTTGGAAATTATTGCAGCGCATTTTTGTTGTGTTTCTGCTAAAATCTATTTGCAGCAGCCGAAATGCATCTAATCGTTCTTCTTCTGTCGACTCGAAACCAACTTTTATGATTTGAGTGGCTCATTCGAAGATTTAAAAAAATATATTAATAGTATGAATAAAGTATTTGAAATATAAAACAAACGATAAAGTTGATTTAAAAGTAATTATTAAAAAAGAATATGCTTTCTTTTTTCAATGCATTAAAATTATTTCATAATATTCACCGTGCTTTTAATTTGTTCGAAGAGAATGGCAACGTGCAATTTCGTTCCTTTGGTAACAAGCAAACAAACGATTCCGTTGTGAGATAAGTTTAAAAAAAACTCCAGAAATAAGCGATCGAAATATTTTTTCCAAGATGAGTTTGGATTTGCGATCAAGGTGTCATTTTATTTTATTAATTTGAAATTTTTATTCAAATCGAATAGTGTTAAACATTGTAATAATATTTGATTTTGTATTCTGATTTCTGGATATATGGAAGGATTTGAATTTGAAGTTTATAAATTCCTTAAAAGGGGATATTTCGATAATTGAGAATCTGGTGTGGTCATCAAATTTTTAGCGGTTGTTATTTTATATTGGTAACACTTTGCTCACGTTTGCGAAGGAAAGATATTTTTCGCACATTAATTGGTGACAAAGATTTGACTCCAATTTAGAAAAACCGAACACAATATCGAAATCATTTCTTGCGTCTTTATTATTTTTGTGTTTCTTAAATTATGCCTTTTGTTCCTGAGAAAAAGGAATACTTTTTATAGGATGCTTCGTTTGTTCCCTTTAGAACTCTGACCGGAAAGATTTTGGTATCTGATACTCCTGTAAATTTTTCATTTGTACCCAATTATTTGCCACCAAACATGTGGAAGTATTTGCTTTTAGACCTTGCCGAGGTTTTTCAAAAGTAGACCAATTGGTGGCCAAAATTTAGCGACTTCGTCATGATCTCAATTATTGAAATATCTTGGGCTATAACAGTGAGGCTAGTTAAAATGGGTGCATTTTTCTGCATTCCTTAAGGTATTTACCTATTAACTCTACTCAAGCACGGTTCTGGGGGGGGGGGTTACGCGATCATCACTCTTTTCTTATACAACTAAATATAGCCTAAAACTATTTTTGGGGCTTATGTTTCGAAAAAATTACCAAAATGGTTCTGTTTTTTCATAAAAATTGCACTCTACCCCCTTTTTTTCCAAAAATTCCCTCCTAAACCAGAAGCTAGATCCACTCTTGATTCTACCGCAGCTACAGATTTGGCAGTTAAAACATCTTTGTTAATATAATACCGTGAATAACGCGTTTAAACTGTAGTTCTTTTAGATTATCCACATATTATTAGCTAGAAAATATAGTACATTATTTATATGCGTAAAATGATAATACTAACAAGCTTTTCTTTTTTCGGGATATAAAAAAAAACTCTCCTTTTATACAGGGGCGGCATTTCAACTAGTGATGCAACGAATATTCGGCCGAGGCCGAATATTCGGCCTATTCGGCCCCTCCGCCGAATATTCGGCTTCGGCCGAATACCTATTTAACTATTCGGCCTTGGCCGAATACTGTGCAAAAAAAAATTTAATTTTCACAATTTTAAAGTTTTATGCATTTTTAATTATTCTTATCATGTTTAATGGGCATTTTAAGTGCAATATTGTTATACTATGATACTTAGTCATTTTTGAGGGTATTCACAAATTTTATTGTCAACTTAAACTGGGTGTACTACAAACCTTGACCATCTTAATACATAAAATAATCTACAAAATCATAGAATAAAGCAGAAAAACAAAATACTTTTTCTCTCTTATTACAAGGGTTGGTATACTTATTTTATGAAACTAATTGTTGTACATAACAGATTTAAATTAATAAAATTTAAGCATAAATCATACATGAAACAATGGTCAGTCCTTTCTTTATCAAAATAAAATGCGTAAAAATGAAATACAGTCGACGCTCGATATAACGACCGTCTCCGTCCTACAGAAAACGGTCTTTATAACGAACGGTCGCTATAAGAGGTAGAACATAGAGTATATTGGGATACAGTTGGGAGTTTTTGCACCGGTCGTTATATTAGGATGGTCTTTATAATGAGTGGTCGTTATAACGAGCGTTGACTGTAGTATGATAGAAATATGCTTCCTTCCCGATTTTTTATAAAAAATTGAATATGAGAATTTAAAATATAAAAATAGCATTGTTAATTCCGATTCATAACATTTCAAAAATATTCTTTGTAATATTTGCAATTGTGAAAATCATAAAGCTAAGTTTTTTCTGTACAAACAGATTATGATGCAGAAAACATTTTTAGGAGATAGGTCTCTTTTTTTTTCTTTTCTTAAAATTTTACCAGATTTGGAAAATAAGTGTTCATTACATTTGGTAAATGTAGTAAGCATCTCGTTCTGAAATTCACTTTCTGCTCTGTTAAGATAGGTTCGGAAATTTAATTCTCACTACTTAAACCATTTCGATTTTTCAAATTCGGGTTCTAAGAACGATAACAGTCGATTTTTGTCTTGGTGCCTACACGAATAAAAGTCTATGAGTTACCTAAATATTTTTTTTTAGTTGGAATACCTTCAAATATTAACATTTTTCATAGAGAAATATGGTTTGTTGCTACTAATTTTGGTAAATGTTAACACAAAATACAATGAAAAACTATGATACATTTCCATACTGAATCATTTCAGTTTATTTTTTCCCCTTATTAATTTGGAAGAGTTTTATGAAATACTTTTTTAGAAGCTTAAATATAGAGCTTTGGTCTTTAAGAACAATTGGTAAGGAAGTACATTCTTCTTTGGTCTTCATTTTAGTAATATTTTGGCCGAATATTTTTGAAATTTGAACTAATGCTTCCATTTTCAAAAAAAAAAAAAAAAAAATACACAAAATTATTTTTTAAAATCTTTAGTAATCTATATTGAACTCATAATCATACAAAAGTGTGGTTGAAATGCAACCTTTGCTTTGATTATTAACAAAAACAAATTAACTATTCGGCGGCCGAATAGCCGAATATTCGGCCTTGAGTTTGGCCGAATATTCGGTATTCGGTATTCGGCCAAATCACTATTCGTTGCATCCCTAATTTCAACATTTTGTTTGAGGAGGCGAGTTTGTTAAATATGAAGCACTTTAGCATGGAAACAAAGACATGTTAGTTAAAAGAAAGATTTCTTAATTAAATTAATTGAACAATTTAAATTTTTATGAACAAACTTTTAAATTATTTTGTAATTAGTTATCACATAAAATTTCATGATTCGCATTAGTTTTAAACTTTTAGTTAAGTTTTAATCTGCAATGTTTGGAGTCAAGAAGATTTTTTTCCCATTGATTTCCAATGTCTTGTGCTATTTCCCAAACAGCTAAAGTTGAAAACCCTTTCTTGTCCCATTATAATTGTTTCAGAACATTTTTTTCAAATTGCTCTGGAGAAATAATCTTGAGAATATGTTTATGGATGAGTTTTATCAATTTTTGTTCAAATTGGCAATCTTTTTTATTTCTTTTTGCTCGTGATCGTTGCTTTGTGTTATACATAAATTGAATTTACCCATTTTTTAACATTCTGCGAAAAATATTTGGGGGTGCGATGGCCCCCTCTTGCCCCCCTTATTTGCCGCCCCTGCTTTTATATATTATGTATAAAAAGCTGCTTATAAAAATTAGATTATGATTCTCACTTTTCAAACATCAACTCTCTGACATTATTGGTAGTCAGTCAGCCTGACACAAATTTTGAAGTCTGGAGCAAACACTGAATAATAATTTGGCAATATGTTTCTAATAAATATGCAAGGATCAAAAATGTTCATAAAATTACTTTATTTATATGATTTATCTATTAAATTTGTATTTTAATAGTGAACTGGAACATAGTTTTCTCAAGGAAAGAATAAGTAGCATAGAGAAGCATATTTCTGCAATAAATTACGATATTTCATCATACCTCGCACAGCAAGCCCATGTAAGAGATTCTGGGGACAAACTTGCCAAAACCATTGTACAGTTTGCATCAAAGGAAATACTGAATCAAACTTTGAGGGCAGCCCTAGGAGAATTTTCTGATATCCTGGCGACTGTTCAAGAATATAGAGAAACACAAGTAAATATGATAACTTTCTTGCTTTATTGGAATTAGCAATCAGAAATGTGTGTTAATTTACTTTTTATAAAAACTGTTTAGCTGAAATAGTTTTGATTTTGTAATGTTTTATATTCTGTGTATTCAGTGGCGTACCCAGCTAAAGGGCTTAAGCCCCTCTCAGAAGCATGAAGATGAGCCCCCTTCACAAAATCAAACTGCTTGAAATGTGTTTTTTGGAGTTATTTTTTGAAAATTTGCCGAGAGATCGCCCTCAACTTCTTTCTCAATTCAACCAAAAATGACTAGAGGTTCTTCTCTAAGACCAGGAGCGCCCTGATGGGAGGTCACTGTGACCTCCCAATAATTTCCGTATTCGCGTCATTTTACTGACGATTCGGCTATTTAAAGACAATATTGCAACATTGAGTTATTTGTTCTTTTTAGTTTTTAGAATTATGTTTTAAAAGATGGCTGTTTTTTCTCACTAAATATGATGCATGTATGGCATGTGTGCATGATTGTATTTTATCATTTGGTAAAATTGGAACTTCATTCGGCAAATGGATAATTTTACCCCTCTCAAAAATTTTACTTCAGAGCGCCCCGTCTATGACTTCAAATTCAAAAACTTTCCGAAGGAGGCCCTCTCAGGAAATAATCCTGGGTGTGCCACTGTGTGTTGCAAACTCTTGTTCAATGTGACATGGAGTGATTGTGAATGAGTATTTTACCTCGTCGTATTTTGATGGCATTTGTATCATATCATTAACATTGAAGATTAATTTCTGTAACTTTTAAATAGCGTAAACTTTCGATTACCTACAGAATAGGGTGTGACGGTAACCGCGGATAATCGGAAAAACAGATAAAAAGCAGTATTAGGGTATACAATGTCTGAAAAAATCTATAATAAAACACATACATTTAAATGATATCTAAAACTGAGAAAATTAAATGTAAAAAATATCATTAACCCACTGACGGTTCTGGGCGTCTTATCACGTCCATTTAGCATGTAGTTCTGGAACTGTCGGACCTCCGGGGGGTTAAACGCTAAAAATGCATTTGCAATTTACTGCGATCAGTAAATCATCACCATAAAAAAAGTGTCAGGAACTCGTGGATAATTGTGAGTTTACTGTAATATATATTAATATTTATGAATATTAGCCTCACGCAAAAAATGAGCTGATGACTCTCTTTTTGTCTCTTTACCACAGTGGCCCTGTTGAAATATCTTACTTTTCCATTCATGATGTAAGACGAATAATAATAACTAGCATGGGTGCCCATATGCAAAATTTTAGACGGGCTCAGTAATGTTCTCCATGGTTTAGCAAGATATTTTCCTTGTGGAAAGCAATTTCAGTTTATATTCGAGTTGTTAAAAGTTGATATTTTTAATAACTTATTCATTTATGGTTGTCAAAGAATTTTTTTTTACATTTTTGTTGAAAAACAAGTTTGACAAATTTTACAGTAAGTTAAAAAGAAGATTTCTGTTTTTGTCAATAATTTTTTAAAAATGTTATTTTTAATCAAACTCAAACTAAGAGTAATTTAATATATGAATCAATAAATTTGCAATATGTGTTCTATTAGATAAATCAATTAAAGTTTTTAAAAAACAAGTGTTTTTACAGCATCTTAGATAAGACAAGTTTTGTTTTGAGTAAAATGATTGAAATCAATAAAATTAAGATATAACCTTCTGATTAGGCATTAGGTATTAATGCAACAAATTTTCATAAAGCATATAAGTGTTTTTGAGCAATTAAAAAATTAAAAATGAATGAACATTAATTTTAAATTTTATAAAAATTAAAATCTCCAATGATTTAATAAAAGCTGTATATATTTCAGCAGGAGGGAAGAGAAAGGTATTGATATATGTGGATAATTCTGTTTTATTTGAGTCTCTACCAGTATTAGCTTTCAGCATTTGTATACATATAGAAAATCTTATTTTTATTCTCTTATTTTTTGTAGATTCGCCGTACAGAAGCAAAAGTTGTTTTCCAATTTTCAAAGTATGATAACATTTGCAAGCAAGCTAAGGTAACTTTTATATTCTGTTGAGAAATATTTTTTATTTTCTAAATTCTTGCCTTTTTTCATGGTTCTATTCTTTATTTCTCTACATCACTAATACAGCTGCAGTACCCGGAAAACTCCGATTTTTCCCATCCTGTACTGATTCTGTAAACAACATATCCAGCGTATTTTTTTTTTTTTCATTCATCTATTACTACAATTTATATCACTGGTTCCTAATCTGGCGGTGGGGGGAGGGGGAGAGATATCGCCCCTAAAATTGCGATTTGACCCCTTGGGTAAAAATAGTGTTTTAATAACATTTCACTAATGAAAAAGAAATCAGTAAAAACAGAGGTATACATAAGTTTTAGCTGTGTATACAGTATGCTTGCTAAAACTTATGTATCAACTAAATTCATTTGTCATACATTAAGATAGTTCTGTTAACACACACTTACCTAAGAGCCAAATATCAAAGGATTTTGATAAGTAACCAAATATGGCAACCTTTTGTTATCAAGAGCACAAAAATTTCGTGCAGTATACAAATGGTGTTTTTCTCCTTCCACTTCTCATAAGCTTTTGCAACCATAAACTGTTTTCAATTTGAATTTAGTATTGCACGTACAATAGAAGATCAAGAGCTTTTATAAACAGAGACAGCTTTAGCTACCTATTAGTTTAGAATGTTGAAAAAACGAAGAGGTGAGGTTGAAGGCATTCTTAGAAATTATCAAAAATCTATCTAGTATTTAACAGTTTTTTATTTCAATTTTTAATAAATTTGTCTCTTCATCTCCCGTGGGGGCTCACATGCACACATAGAGGAGCTTCCGCTTAAATTTTAATGTTAATTTTGTTGTTATTCCTGTATAAAATGTATTTATTTTTTTTAAACAAGTTGTTAAGAATTATCCGTCATGATACGTTATTGACATAATGACGTTACAGCTTGTGTAAAAGTAAAAGATTTTTAGCAAAATTTTTATTTAGGATGATTTGAAGAGATGTTTTGATGCTCGGGCCAAAGAACTGAAAAAGAAAAACTGCCTGGAGAAAGCAAGGAGCAAAAATCCTTCTAACTGGCGGAAAATTGTATCCTTTTTTAGCAGGAACAACATTTATTTTCGTAAATTGAAAAAACAAGTGAAATTGAAATTTTTCATTGATTGTAAATTTTAGAAATTTTATTTACATAACACTTGGTAATTTAGTATACATCTTCATCTGTTTTGTACTTGAATCCTTTTTCTTTTTTTTTTTTTTTTGGAAATTCAAAGCGAGTTACCATTTTTAACGGTCAAATACATGAAATGAAACAAAGAATAGTAATACCACTTTATTTTGTATAGTTACCTTGCAACATTTTATCCTCGTAATGAAAAAGTGCAATATAGCCAAAACAAAATATAAGCAATATCTTTAAAACTCGGAAAATAATATAACTTGTAAGTAAGTAACTATAGTTGGAGTAAATCTAACCTGGCATCGTAATAATGCTGACATTAGGATCTGTGTAGTTCTTCCACTATGCTGCCAGGTTAGGTTTGTCTCAATTTGCTTCCAAAATGTTAGTAAGGCAGTTTTCTTTCTAAAACTATTATCAATCTCTTATTATCCAAAATATAAAAAAAAATAATGCATTTAATTATGTTATCTATTTTCTACTCTTTTTATATGCTGTTTGAAAAATTATAGATCCCCCCCCCCCCCCTGATGAATAAAAAAAAAAGAAAAGCGAGTTGGAGTTTATTATTTTGTCCCTTAAAGTTTATCATGTACTTGAAATTAATGATTGAAAAAGATTTACTTTATCAGATATTTTGAGACACACAATTTTTTTACTGCTATGGTGCTGAAAAAGTCAAAATGAGGGAATATTTTAACCTCTGACTCAACATATGAATAAAAGAAGGGGTTATTTTTGCATAATTTGATATTTAGCATTCATCTTGAAAGACAGTAACACAAAACTTAGAAAATAAATCTGTTGTTATCGTACACATAGCAGTTAGTTGTAAAAAATCAAAATTATTTTCTAAACATGGCTAAAATACAAATTATTACTCATACAAAAGTTTCTGGAAGATGTATATTTCATGAAATTCATTATAAAGGAGACAACTGTTTATCTTCATTTTAATATTTGCTAAATATCTCTTTGTTTACTTTTTGTATTCTTAATACTTAGTTATACCAGAAATATTCAGATCAATATTTTCTTTAACTTTAATTCAGGCAGAAGTAAGTGTTTTGTGATCTACATGCTACCAAGAGTATAATCCAATTTTCCAAGATATGTATTTTATGTTTGCCTTTTGTTGTGCATAAATTAATTTTTCATATTATTTTGTATATATTCTAAATCAACATTTTCGGAACTGTGAGTTGCAGCCCACCTACGCATGGTTGTATTAGGCTGGTGAATATAAATTTATACAACAGAACTAATCTTGTTATATTCTCACGTTTTTAATTAACCACCCAAACCCTGATTTTTTTTTTTCAGCTGTACTTTTGCTATCTGACCATGTTTTTCCTATATTTAAATTTGACATTTTTGCATAAATTCAGCTGCCAAATTCCACAAGTATTTTACCAAACATTATATTCATTGAGAAAATTCTCCCCTTCAGTAAAAATTGGAAAATGTAATGATACATAGCATAATCATTGGTGCGAAACCGGTCCCTATGTATGGACTTATTTTGTTCATAATCATTTCCCTGCTGTGCTACTGCTTTTGACTATTGTGAAAAGCTTGTGCAACCTGCTCAAACAAATTACTTTTCACTTTATGAATGAGTGCTTCAGTTCTTTCTACTTTTAAAGGAGCAATAAATTTTGCTTTGATGGACAAAATTGAATTTTAACTACAAAATATGCTGGAAAGAGTGCAAAAGGTAAACATAGTTTACCAGATAGGAGTCAACAACGACAAATTTTTATTGCAATAAAATGATTGAAAAAGGATGTTAAATATTTTGAATTATGTTTTTTTTTTTAATTTTTAATATGCATTGAAATCTCATTTTCCCATTAATTGCATGTAATTTACTCTATTTTAGTGATTAAAATTTAAAAAATGCAAAAGTTAATTTTCAGATTATTGTTCCCCCAAGGTTGAAAAAGAAGTCAGTGAAGCTCAAGATCTCGCAAATCGTACCACCTGGGATCTTTCAAAGCAAATGGACCATTTTGAAAAGCAAAAACTTGAAGATATAAAGGTTAAATCATAAAACAATGCTTGTTAGTTGTATTTTCATAGAATATTATTGTTGATAATAATTGTTATTGTTGTAGTAATAATATATTAATATATATTAATAAAACTATAGTATGTATATATATTACTACAGCAAAATCTGATTGCAGCAAATACTAATAAAAGCGAATACATGTTTCAGGCAGTGTTGGGGTTTTGGACAGAACAGGTGGATTTTACTGTCCAAAATTTCTTAAACCGTCCAAAAGTGCCTTAAACTCTCCAAAAGTGTACCAAAGCTATGACGATTTAAAACAATATCAATATGTATTTACTGCAATATTTGCAATGCATAAATATTCATATTAATTAGTTCTAATCAATAAATATTTGATAATACTTTTCTCTGAAAAATTAAAATTGTTAAAATTAATACAAATATTTTAAGTAAAAAAGTAAATTTGCGAATAACATTGCTGCTTAAAATTTCTCTATGTAAGAGTTGGTAGTGTTATGAAAAGAAATTTGCATAACCACCAAAGTAACTCGAAAGGAAAAAAACATTTTTAAATGTGTAATATATTTAGGTGGAAAAATACCTTAATTTTTTTTAAGAGTCCTGTATGATATTGTTTTACATGATGTTTGAATAAAACATCTTAAGATCCTAGATTGAAAAATAGTAAATTGCTGATATGCACTATTTTTTAAAACTAGAGATTTCTTTTAATTTTAAGTTTTATTTATTCAGTGTCAGAACATGAAATGGCTCTAAGTTATTTTATCACTATAACCAAGAGAAGAAAAACTATGATAAAACTTTTTTCTCAGTTGACAAACTGTCATTTATTGTTTTAAAGTCAATTATTGCACTATATTTTGAGCACCCTCACATGCATATCTTTGTAGAAAATTTTGCTATTATTAAAAGCAAAATAACTTAAACTCATGCGTACTAATTGAAATTTCTAGTGAAGAAGTGCAGCAGATGTATAACAGATCAGGTGCATAAATTTAATATATTTTCAAATACATAGTTGAATATGCAATACACCACTAACTTGGCTATTTCGATCCATGGACTGCAGTTTCGGGCTTATTATGCCCTCATCAGCATGGAATACGAAAGTGAACGAGCTGGAGGCAAAAATCCTCTTATAGAGCAAAGAGAGCAAAAAAAAAAAAAAAACTGGTAGCTAATGTGAAATTAGAATACCAGGTAACCGCCTCTAAGCAAGTATGTATTGCATGTTCCTGCCTTAGCCCTTGCTTAGGGGCAGTTACTCACTGCTATATACATAGTTAAATGTTCACATTCAATAAATAAGTCCTCACATATTTCTTTAATTAATAAAATATTTCTTTAGTAGATTTTATTCTGTTTTTGATACTTGCTCATAAAATACAATATCGCTAAAATCTGACAGATCCTGTTGCTGGTCATCACATTTATATTTGTATTGTAAAGAATCGGACTTGGTAGCAAACTTCAGTTCTCCACTCTCCGGAACCATTTTAGCGTGTTAAAGCGTACTGCTACTAACAAATTAAAAAATATCTATGTTATAAAATATAATATGCTTGCAAAACAATTAATTTGTCAAGAACAGATTGAAAGTTTTTTAAAAAACTTATATTGTAGTTATTGATTTATTATTATTAGTTACTTATTAGTTACTTATTATAATCAACTTGGTGAGATGTTTTAATCTGTCTCCTGGAAACTTTCATCTCTTACCCTCCTAACAATTTCTGAGAGGCCACACACAAATCATTTGTATGTTTAAATTGGTGCTTGACTTTTTGTAATCCAAACGTAATACTCTCTAGACATGTTGCTGCTTGTGTTGTCTTGAAATGTTAATGTAAGCAAGTAATTCTCCCCCCCCCCCCTCAACTTTAGTAAAATGAAATTGTTTAACTCTTTTAATTTTTCAAAATAATAATTGCATTTCTTTTTCTTACAGAAAGCATTTTTGGAATTTATCAAAATTGAAATGCTTTTCAATTGTAAATGCATCGAACTTTATACAAAAGCGTTTAATGTTGTGAAAAGTATCAATTCAGAGGAAGATTTGAAAGTAAGTTCAGCTTCGCGTTTTATGTTTAGTATGCTATTTTTTCATTACATGTTAAACAATAACAATTAACACAGAGAAATAGGCCCAGTAAAACTTCTACTCTTTGTGCTATCTTGTATCCTATTTTTAAAAAGGAACATCATATAGTTCGTTCAAATTAGTGCAGTGTTAGCTTACCAGTTGTTGAAACAAATTCCAAGGGACCTTTAAAATCAGTTCATCTTAATCGTAGTTCTTCTCTTCCAAACAACAATAAACAACACAGAACAGAATGGGGATCTGAAATGTAGTTCATCTTAGCAGTAATTTGTCTTAAACGTGTTAGAGTTAGCGAGATCCTGCTGCATCACTTTTAGGGTTTTCTACTATATCTAATTTGCATTATTCTCACATGTGGTAAAAAAATATCTATGATAATTATCAATGTGATATGTGAATTTAGGAGAGAAAAATCCAACTGTGGACAAATTTTCAGCTTGAAGTAAAATTCTTGGAAAGCTGCAGAATTTGGAATAAATATACATTATCTGATTGTTGATTTAAGAGCCAGATGTGACCAGGGGGGGGGGGGATCCAACTTCGGGTTAACCTTTAAGAACCGGGTGGTACACATGTTGTACCATAAGTCTCATCTAGTTTAGAGGACAGGGTTGAAATTTTCACTCGAACCCTTTGGAGCCGGGGATTTTTTCAAGGTTTCATACGTCTGGTATGACAGTTTATACCTTCTCTTTTCAATGGAAAAGAAATCTGTGGTTAAACTGTCGTACTACCTGGGTCGAAAGAAAAATTTCTATATGAACAGCCCGGATCCAAAAGGTTAAGGATGGGGTCATTTCGGGAAGAGGGGGGTTATGAGTCATTTTTTTTGGCATAAATATTAGGGTGGGGGGACAAACTTCCAAAACATAAGTCCTCAAAACGCTGTTTTAGTCTAACTTTAGTACCTTAAGGGGAATGGGTGTCATGACCCTCATCTGGATCATCCGCGCCTGTATGTGACAGCATTAATCGACCAATGC
>JAXGGA010009319.1:0-52061 GCA_038373865.1 Uloborus plumipes
GAGGTAAAAAATTATTTTATTATTTTTTATCCAAACGCTCTCGGGGTGGAGGGGAGGATTGGCGGAAATAATTTGAGTTCATATTTAAAAAAAAACATCTCTGACAAAAAATTTGCCTCACATTTTTTTTAAATGGAGAAGGTGAGCTTCTATATCTGGGCATATCTTAAGCTCCTAGAACTTATAACTACGTGTAAATATTTAAAATTAGTATTTTAAAAATGATAACAGTAGATAATAAAACGAAATAGTTTTTATTTGTCAAATACATCTTAAACAATAGATAAATGCATATAAACACGAAATTATCAATACAATTTTGTTGTATAATGATGAATGAAGTAAGGTGCATATAAATGCATTGAGAATATAATCTTTCAGAAGCCTTGTTTTCCTTTCCCGTTAAAATGAAAAAAAAGCATAAAAAGTAGCTTAATGCATCATGAAAATATCACGAAGTCCAAAAAAAAGTAAAAAGGAACAAAAAAATATAATAAACATCGGAAAATTGGAAAGAAGGGTTTTGAGATGGGGAAAATGTGTGTCGGTCTGTCTGTCTCCCCCCCCCCCCCCTCTTATAACTTTAGAATGCACCGTTCGGTTTGAACGAACTTTTTTTTCATTTCAAAGATCTCGGCGAGTACACCTCATTCCTGTGTTTGATTTTTCAATTTGAACAATTTTTGCCTCAACTTTGAACCTTTCAAACACCTGTCCCGCGATGCTAACTTTAAGTGAGCAGTCCAATTTTAGGAAACTTCTGTTTGTTCGATATATCTCATCAAGGACACTTCATTCTCGTATTTAAATTTTCGATTCAAGTTTTTTGTTCAACATTAAACCGTTCAAACAAGCTGTCACCCCTAATAACTTTTGAGTGATCTGACCGATTTGAATATTTTTTTTTTTTGTTCGAAAGATGTCTGTGTGGACATTTGTACATCTGCATGTATATAATTTTATTAGTTCATTGGGGAGTTATGACCAATGATCTCCGCTTGGTAGATATGCAAAGCGTGGAAATAACCCAGTTTATTCCCATGAAAAAAACGGGTTTTTTTGGGAAGGGAGTTTTGAAAATTCCCAACAGTTTTGGAAATTTTCAAAGTTTTTAGAAATCCTTTTTTAAAAATTTTTTTTAATTAATTGAATTTTACTAATTAACTACTGGAAGCTATAGCAGCAGTAGAACAACTCAACCAGAGGAAGCGGGCGAAGCAGTTGTGATTCCGTTTCGCCCTTTCGCACGTGCATCTCACCTGCTTAATAAGTCGAGGTTGGCAACTTTCATTTTGATTACAAATAGTCCTTCTCACTAAATCGCTTAGTTATCGAAAAATTCATAATCGGTCTAAAGTGAATATAAGTCTCGGGAGGGTCATTCCATTTTAAATCAACAAATGGGGTGCGCATCACCATTTTTGATTTTGATGAAAATTTGCATGTGTATTCCTTTTACTTCCCAGAGCTCAAAATAGTGTTCATTTTATTTTTAAAAAAATTACCCTTTGATATATAGGCCCTTTTTGTTGTTGGCAACAGCGAAAATCGGGAGTTTTGATGCTTTGCCTTATGACCTATAACTTTTTTTCTATCAAAGATTTTGAGCTCAACTATAGCTGATTGGAAAGCTAAGAAAAAGATCGTTTTATATATACTATTAATAAATTTCAGATTAAAAAAAAAAATACTTATTTTTTCAAGGTCAAAGTTCACGACGAAAATGACATTTTTTACTACTTTCGAACATTAAAAAACCCATGAAGGGTTCAAAGTAACAAGCCGATTTTTTCATCATATATTTATAGTCATGGTTACTTACTGTATAAAAAAAATTGGCTTGTTACTCCACCCCCTTTATGAGATATGCCCCCCCCCCCAAAGTTGTAAAATTTTTAAAAAATCCAATTTTCAACGCTAAAAAAATGCATGTGGGGGGCGAGATAAAATTTTTTTTTATATGTGGTATTTTAAGTACTTTTTACCAGCTTTATAATAAAACAAATGTTGATTTGTTATTCAAAGGCGTTTGGCAGATATAAGGGACTGAACTTTCAAAAAATCGCACAAAAACAACACGATTATTTTCGTTTTTTTAAATCTTTTTTTTATTTAAATGTAATTATGTACCTTATTCTTTGCCTTAAATGCTAAAAAAGACTAAGAAGAGCAATGAAGAAACATATTTAAAGTTTAATAAGATAATTTAATATTTTTAACACCTGAGAATGTAGAATACCACTAAACTTGTCTGATTTTTAAGCATCTGATTGCTACCTACAACAGGACTGAGCAGGGGCGGACTGGCCATGTGGAAGATGTGGAAAATTCCACATGGGCCGCATCTACTCTGGGCTGTTTTCTTTCTATATTTATTTATTTTTTAATCAAAAAAAATTATTTCGAAAAAAAAAGTTGGACCGGCCGCTCTCACCATCCTCCTAGATTCTCACAGGGCCGGTCGTTTGGGATCACAGCTAGAACTGTTTCTTTCTTGAGGGGGGGGGGGCGCTGATTACTCAGCACCTCTTCTAGCTCAGCAGTCACACTTTTCTGATCCAACTCACAAAGTAAAAGGGAGGGAAATAATGGCTTTGTGGGGTCTTCGGCCAAAACGGGCCTTTAGGTCTCTTGCTATCTCTGTTCGGAATTGATGCTTCGGGGATTTCTAGGGACAAGCGTTATATTGGGGGTGGGGACCTTTTTTTTATAGCCATCTGAGGCTGTATGGGAAAAAGCTTGAAATAAAAAAAAGGCACCATTCGAAGAAAATGACGTATTGGGCAGGGTTTTGGGATTCTTAAGTAACAATGAGAAACGCCAGCTAAATAGTTTTTTTTTTCTTTTCTTCTTTCGTGCTTGTTGTGCTTCCCGCCACTTTTTAAGAAATGGATAGTCCCACGGCTTTTCCAACCAATTAGGCTATTTTAGCAATCCGTTCGATTTTCTCTTAAAGAAACAGAGCGAGTCCTTCGTTATTCACCGTACTTGACTGTTTAATGGAATTACATCTGTTTTGCATCAACAGCGACAAAACTCTTTTCGAAGTAAGTTTAATATTTTAAATGATGTGTTTGTTACAAACTTTTGTTGTTTTAATTACGTTAAATAATACGAAGTTAAAATAATGATTATTATAAATTGAATATATTTTTGTTTATCTAAGTTTAAATTCCTAAAGGTACAAAAAGTATAAAGTTTAAATTTAAAATGTACTCGACATTTAATTTCATTAGAAAACAAAACTCGAAGTTTAGGACTGCAGATTGAGCCTTCGCTCCCTCCCCCGCCCAATTTTCACTTAGATTTTTCGTTACTTTTCGGATAAATTGCACTCACAATTAATTCAACTTTTTTGCTCAGTTACCAGGCGAAATGTAGACGGGGCTCTAAGTTATTACAGATCTGGGTCTTTTGTCTGATCAACTTCTTCGGTTACAAAACAGACCATTAGCTCACCTTTATGTGCCTTTTCGCTGATATTCCTCACATTTCTTAATGTGCTCTCTTTGTTTTTTCTTTGTTTTTTGGATTAATCTTATAGTTGGATCTGTATCAGAAAAGTAATACAATAATCTGTTTTGTGGTGTAGACTATCCTAAATTTCAGGGGGTTGGGGGTTTTCCCCCGGGAGAAATTTTGGAAAAACGGTATGAAATCCTACATTTTATGAAATAATTGAGTCTAATGAAGAAAGAAAAGTCAAATAAAACCCCTTAAAAGTTACACATTTCATAAAAAGTTCTTTCCGTTCGAAAAAAAAAAAAATACAACAGAAAAAATTAGTTAAAATAAATATGTTTGCTCAACTTTGAATTATCTTCCAGAAATAAGTCATAACACAATGACAAAATTTGAAAGGATTCAATAGTACGCTTCCAGAAATATACTGGATACAATTGTAAGTAATAGCATAGGTATTCTTAAGTTTGTCGTAGCACTTAAGTAAAAAGTTTGTAAATCAAGTACGAGACAAGAATTATGTATTCAGATTATCTACAAAAACAACGTAATAAAAAACATATTTTAGACAAAAATAAATAATGTGTTTTGTACACTGTAAGACACTTATTATATACACTATAAGATTTTTTTAGCAATTATCTTGCAAAAAAAACAGAAAATGAAAAAAAAAATAGAAATCAAAATAAGAAAAAGAAAGATAAAAGAAGCAAAAAAATAAGTAAAAAAAGAAAGAAGAATTCAACAAAAGAAATTCAAAGAGAGTAGTTGAGCAATAAGACAGAGACAATAGATATAAAAAAAAAAATGAGGAGAATAAGTAAAAATAAAAAAAAAGATAAAAAAATGAAAAATACAAACTCAAAAACAAGCATCAGTAAAAAACAAAACAAAAAAATGAAAAAAAAAAAAAGAGAACCAACAAATCTAAAAGATAGCAACAAATAAAGAACTAAAAGAGAAAAATAAAACACATAGAGAAAACAGAAAAATAAACCAACAACCAACAAAGCAAAAAAAAAAAGCAAGCAGAAATAAAAAAAGTCATAATAGAATAAAAAAGCACAAAAAAATGCATAAACAAAAAATTGAGAATACAGCAGTGGGGATGGCTCGATGAAGGAAAAATAGAAAATAAAAGTATGAAAAAATAAATCATCTAAAATACATACTAAAAAAAAAAAAAACAAACCACCAAGCTGATAAAACAAGAAAACGAACCGCGCAGCCTCGCCACCGTCCACGCCGACGCGACTACTGCCTGACTCGACACACCCCCCTCCACCTCCTCCCACAAAATCCAAACACCACCTCCCACCCCCTACCCCCCAGCATAACCCCACTCACCACCCCCGCCACCCAACGCCTCTATCTCCCCCCAAGGCCCCCCTCTCCGCCCCCACCCCCTCCACCCACCGCCCTCACAGTCACGCCACCCGAAGCTCTAACAAGCCGGGATAATGCCAGGCGCATCAAGAGAAGATAGAGCACTGGAAGCAGAGACATATAACAAACCAAAAAAAGACTACGGCAAAAAACAAGATAGCAATAAGCAAAAGAATAAAAAGAACCCCCTCCCCAAGAGCCCCATCCGACAGACCCCCCCCACACACAGCCAAACAACATGCTCGCCCCTTCTAATTACACTCTACCAAAGCGAACGACAGACACCAAACCTCTCTCCACGCGCCCTTCACAGCAATGTCACCAGACCCAAGTACACAACACTAGCCAGCAAACCTGTTTGTCATGTAACTATTTAAAATCTGATTATGAATGCCAAATGCTTGAAAGAAATATTTCGAAAGTGAAATTTTTGATTTATGAAGAAAGATAATTAACTCTATGCTGAAGTCCATATTTTAAAATAAATATTTACGTTTTTCATTGCATAACCTGACACATGATACAGTCGCGTAATTGTTTTGTATTTCTGCTCTCTCTCTCTCTCTCTCTCTTACAACGAGCCATATTTTATGACGTAACATTTAATATTAATGGCAATCGTAAGGACTGTTTTGACCAAAAGAACCTTCCAGATGGTAATTCTGGCTGCGCTAGAGGCAAAGGCGTATATATGGGGTGGGCCCAGGCTCCCAAAATCAAGGAAAATTGTCCCGAAATAATTTTAAAATGTGTTTTCAAAAGGAAAGGATTTCCCCATTTCGCTAACATCAACAAGAAACTTAAAATTGCAGTTACGAGCCTCAATGCCAAAAAATTTCCGGGAGAGCCTTCAAACACCTTTCTATCACTCAAATTTCGAAAATGTTCTGAGAGAGAGCGCCCTACTCTCTCGATTTCTTTCAACGAATTATAGCGCAATTGCGAATTTAAAACTTCAATGTCACAAAAGCAGCTTCTGAATCCATACTTTTTTCTTTTCGTCATTAAAGATAGCCTAAAATGGGTTTTCAGAACATCAATTTTAAAACATTTCCAGTTGAGGGTTCCCGAAACATCACCCTTTCCCTAACGAAAGTCTGAAATAAGCTTGGCTATGCTTGGTTACTTCGGCCCCCTCCAAAATTCAAACATATGTACGCCACTGGCTAGAGGATAACCATAAACGGAAATAATTTTCCTGATTATTTTTGTTCCAATTTTGGAAAAGTTTGGCACCAGAACATTTTTGACAGAGGGTCTGTATTCCCCCAGTCCCCTCTCCCCCAGGCATATGGGTGTAACAAGATAAAATAAATGAACATAACTGTAAACGATATTTTTTTCTACGATTTTTATTCAGATTTTAGACATCTTCAGGTTTCAAAGATAAAGTGTCCGGCAAATTGGGGGGGGGGGGACCCCTGTACCCCCCCCCTCCGACGCTACGTTAATGGCAACAGAACTGTTTAATAGTTTATTTAAAAGGGAATTATATGCAGTTTGATTTGATGTGTTACTTAAATACTGTACGTGAAAAACATACGTGATGCATAATGTATTCACATTCTAAACATATGCATTACGTTTGGTTTAAATGAAAATTTTCATTAGTTTGCATTAGTTCAATACAATTTCAAGCAAGGATTTTGATAAGAACAAATGAATTTTTTAAAGTGGTTTAATATTACAGATCATAGGCATATATCTTATTCTTGATTTAAATAGGTTTTTTTATTCGCTTATATAAACAAATTACATTTTTAAGTGCGGATTTTCAAAAAACCCACATAACTTTTTTCTGTTTTTTTTTTATATTTTTTATTTCGTACAGGAATTTAGACTCTCAAACATATTTTGAGAATATTAGGTCCTTGACGTATCATGTGTACATTATAGATGTTAGCAAAATTCATTTAATGAAGGGTTTCTGAAAAAAATAAACTTTGTTTTTCTAACTGAGAAGGAGTCTCTCTTTTTATACCATTATCGCTGTACTATTATGACGTCTAACCTGGGGATTGAATTGACTATTATTTTTACTCTAGGTAAGTGAGCTAGCATTAACTTGTAGATTGGTCAGCTCCCCCTTCCTTCCTTCCTGATCCAACCATTTTTCCCCCAAACTGTTTAAAATGCTAAAAAAAAGCTTCTTTGATACAAAATGAACAGTAAACATATTTAAAGTTGGTAAATGGGCTTCCTTATAACAAGGCAAAGTACAACCCTTCTCCCACCCAAATATATCATTAATGCTATACTAATATGACGTCTCACCTGGGGATTGATTTGAGGATTATTTTCCCCCTAGGTATATATTGTTCTTCAGACGAAGTGTATATTTTTCAATCCGACCTTCACAAAGTGTACTTCCATTCAATATCTGAATTTAAACTTATGATTCATTTCATCCCCTCCCCCAGCACCAATCTTCAATTTTGAAGAGAGGAAATAAATGGGTCGCCCCAAGATTATAGCAAGCAGCAAAATAGCACTGTTTCTCCTTGTTCTCATAATGTTTTCCCATTATTTTCACACAAAACTGAAAAGAAATCAAATAGTCACGTTATATGTCAGTCCACATCACTGCCTTTCCTTTTTCTTATTGGACAAAGCTCATGAGCTAATAGGAAAGTAACAAACAGAACAAACTGAAACACTACCAGAAATCAGTAGAGACTAAGGATTTGAAATGGGGTTAGGCGGGATGATAAAAAAAAATAAAAGTTTGGAGCGGGAAGGTAGGGAAAGGGGGGGGGGGAGCAATCTGTAAAGAAGTTAAACAAAATGAGAGGGTTATGATCAAAAAAGCAGTGTTTGTTTAATGTATGTAAAAAGATATGTCTTGCTGCGTTACTTTCCTTTACAACAAAATGAAAAATAACACAAACAATTAAAAAAATTAAATTACAGCTGCGCGCACACTAGATAATGTGGAAAGATAGTTATGGGGACATAGACATATGATCTGACATTTTGATTTATTTTCAGTTTTGTGCGAAAAGAATAGAAAAAACGATGAGAACAAGAAGAAACAGGGCTATTTTGCTGTTTGCTATGATCTTGGGTAGACCCATTTATTTCCTACCTTCAAAATTGAAGATTGGTGCTAGAGTAGGAGATGAAATGAATCATAAAGTTAAATTTTAGATATTGAATGGAAGTACACTTTGAAGTTCGGATCGAAAAGAAACACTACGTCTGAAAAACAATATATATACCTAGGGTGAAAATAATCCTCAACTTAATTCCCAGGTTAGACGTCATATTAGTATAGTGCGAATGGTGTATTTGGGTGGGGAGGGGGATACTTCGTCTAGTTATAAGGAAACCCATTTACCCACTTTAAATAAGTTTAGTATTCATTTTGTATCAAAGAGTTTTTGTTTTTTTTTAAAACATTTTGAACAGCTTTGAATAAAAAAAGAGTGGTTGTGCGGGGGAGGAAGGGGGGAGGGGGTGAACCTGACAAATCTATAAGCTCATGCCAGCTCACTTTAAACATATTCATGTTTGTTTTCTACTTTTTAGACCATCACAAGCAAGAGAACTTAATATTTGAATAAATAGAATCTAAAAAATATCATTTTTTTCCTATACAGTTTTATTCAAAAATTCAAAAAAATATGATCCCATTGAGATCCCAATCTAAAAATTGGTACAAACATAGATAAAATACACAAGAATTTTTGAGAATTTTTTTTAAAAAATTCATTATATGTTTTTTGAGAAATTTAAATTTGAAATTTAAATTTCATTTTTTGAAAAAGAAATTTTTTATCAAATTAGTCATGTTGCATATCAGATTAAGCGGAAACTAACGTACTTTAAAATGCCATTTACCAAATCGTTCTATCTATATTTGGTGCCGAGTTATGGTCCCTTTTATGTTCCCTTATCCATGGAAAAACGAGGGTTTTTCCAAAGTTCAAAGTCTCATAAATGAAAAAATAATAGAGATAAAAATCCGAAAATTGAGACTTTTGATTACCTCAAGGGGTACAATTAATGAGCCAAATGTGAAAGAAATACAAAAATGTGCGGTAAAATTTTTCTCAGATTTTGGATCACTTGACGTGAAATGACCCTTATTCCTTGTTTGCTTAGAAGTAATTTTTGTATATTTTATTCCTGCAGAGGGAATAATAAAGGGAATGACGTTTCTGTACTTTAGGCCTGTATAAAATATATTTAAAATAAAATATAAAAATTTTACTTCTATTATCTTGTTAACCTCAACTTGGGAAAGAATTTCAACCCTTTAAAATAAGCATTAGTTAGAAAATGTTCCCAAATTATAACGAAGACATGAAAATGATCATTTATGTGAGAATGAACCATATACGACTGGCTAACTGGGAACTCTATTAGAATGTGCTTGGATAGTATTCGGTGAGCCCATTTAACCAATTGCCCCATTTGAACATACCCTTGATAAGTACAGCAATTGTGTTCCGTTTCCACAACAATATATTCCTATGAACTGTCTAAACATGAAAATTTGCAATCCAACCTTGTAACCAAGCACTCATCATAAAAACACAGCAACCTCTTCCCATATTGCTTTTCATTACAGCGTTAACTTAGAAAAAGAGCACTTTAGCCTTGGAGGTAAATACGGATGAAATGACTATTTGCTTTATTCGAAAAACCACAAAGCTAAAAATATATTTCTCAAATAACTCCCCCCCCCCCCATCCATTAATGACAAAAAAATGTTGCTTCCTATTCATCTGAAATTACTGCAATTTTCAGCTGCAATGAAAGTCAGAACTAAATAAGTATACAGGTAGTAATAACATAAATAGTATTTATTTATTTACTTTCTATATATACATTAAAAATATCATTGAAACTTGAGTTCTTGGCATTACAATTTACATATTTTACAAAACTTGCAGTGCCTTCGGTAATGAACACCAGCGCCAATGAGTTTGGTTTTGGATCAACTAAAAGAAGCTGAAAGATTTGAAAATATATACATATAAATATATTAAGTTTGAAGGCATTATAATAATGCTGATATAGTCCACTTCGAGATTACTGGCATCCTCAAAGAATGGGCAAATTTATTCAAAACCAATTGAATGCATGAGAAACCAGAGGTGCTAGAATCAAGAATGGTTGAAACAAGTGTTCTGTGAGAAGGTTTGTTGTTTCTTCAATTTTGCAACTGGTGTGATCATAGAAACTTTAATTTTGTATTTTTGTGAGTGCCAACAATCACGAGGCGGACTATAAAAGCAAATTTCAAACAAAAATGCAATGAAACGACAATGAAAGGTAAATATTGGGTACCACAATTCAGAACAATTAACCTTTTGGATCCGGGCTGTTCATATAGAAATTTTTCCTTCGATCCAGGAAGTATGACAGTTTAACCACAGATTTATTTTCCATTGAAAAGAGAAGGTATAAACTGTCGTACCAGATATATGAAACCTTGAAAAAATCCCCGGCTCCAAAGGGTTCAAGTGAAAATTTCAACCCTGTCCTCTAAACTAGATGAGACTTATGGTACAACATGTGTACCGCCCGGTTCCTAAAGGTTAACCTTTACACCGCTGATATCTTTGCTATAACACGCTAGTGTTATCAATTCTTGCACTTGGCTTTCCCAGTCAGTTTTGCTCTTACAATGGTAGTATTATTCTTAGAATATTTTACTGAAGCTAATGCAGACAATTTTTATTATGTGTGCTGAATTAAATTAAAAAAAAAAAAAGGTTTGAGGAAAAAATGAGGATTGAGGAAAAAATGTTTTTCTATCTCTGACAATTATTGTATGCTTTTCTTTTTACATTTAAAAATACTGTTTCTTTTTTTTTATCGGGGGGGGGGGGAGGAACTTGTTTAAGATTAGATTTTATCTGAACTTATTATTTCTATGTATTTATAGAACATTTTTTTTGGCTTAGATACCGTAATTATGAAAGATATTTTATTTAAAACATAATGAGACAAACTCAAGGATTTCATTATGTGAAAGATATTGAATTGAATCTCTTCATAATACTGTTTTTCGATTTTTGTATGCTTAAAATGAAAATTTTTTCTTAAATAGTACAATTTTTAAACATTTTATTCAATATTCCAATGAAGTAAAAGTTCTACTGTACACATAATTTATTTTTTGATGATCCCTTTATGCATCATAGAATAATTTTCAAAGGGTTCTGATCTCTCAGTTTTCTTTTCATACTTAATCTAGCCAAGTGTAAATTTAAAAATCTTAAATTGTTTGAAATGTATGCAAACTTTCTTTTAGAATTGCAGAATAAGCAACTGCATAACGCAGAAATTAGACGAAAGGAACATTTCAAAAATTTAAAGTTTCAGAATTGTGTCATCAGTAATTTATTGTTATTTCTTTCCTTCTTCCTTCAGTCGATATTATTAAAACTTCATTTTGTTGTCAGTTTTTCTTTTTATTTTTTTTTTTATCAACATTATCCAAGTAACAAACGGTTGGGAAATTGTTGGCCAACAGTTCCCCAACCGTTTGTGCTACATGGGCAAGTTCTGAATAGATCATGAATTTAATTCCCACTAGATAGTGTAGAGAATGTGCATTGCTCTTGACAGGGACATCTGATTAACCCATTAGCGCCCAAATTAATTCAAAAATGAAAATTTCTTTTTATTATTTTTAAATTATTTTTACTCTGTTTATGAAGTATAAAAAGTAAAGTTTTATTCACTTACAGTACTTTGTAGTTGAAATAATAGATGATCTATAAATAAATAGCTGGGTGTTTCTGGTTGTAAAAAAGTAGGTTACTTTTCGCTAATCCTATCTTTGAAGATACCAATTTTGTAAATTAAGAATAAAGTTTCGGTAAAACTAAAACCAGCTAAAAGTATAGTATGCTTTAAAAAAAAAAATCTGTTGCATAGTATTTAAAACTGCGCTATGAATTTGCAGCATGACAAACTTTAGACGTTACCTGCTAGACTGACCGGGAAAAGAAAGGTTCAATCGTTTTTTTAGGGGTGTAGCCACATGTGTAAGGAAACCAGCCCATAAGAATAAGAAATGATAAAATGGTATTGTTTACAGTGAGGGATCTGAAAACAGGTGATCAATAAATAGATCACTGGACGGTGAAGTCATTGGCACTCATTATGTTAACTTTTACATTTTCCTTGATTTTATTAATGATTTATGAATGTTTATACATTTCTATAGCTTCTAGGTGAAGACAGCAAAATGATGAAAAAATGTAGAAAGAGCTTTAGTTTCTTTGAAAAGAGGCAGGTGCCCAGTACCAGTAGGTACCCCAGCAAAAACTGACTACTAATAATGTCTCAGGTGGCAGTGCCACTTGTGTTTTTTTTTTCTTCAGTATTGATGCTTCTCTTATGGTATCTATGTAAGCCTGATTACAGTTACATGAGTTCTACTATAGTAAGTACAGCAGTTTCTAAGGTCTCTTTAACATAATTTACTAAAGAAAAGACTTGTTTAGTTTCAATGTTGACTAGTACAAATGTTACAATTTTGCAGAAGCTTGTCTACATTATCAGTGGTGTTTTTATTGCAGAACAAAATGCCTCAATGTTTTATTAGCTCTTGTTATTTCTGTTAAGTTATGACTGTTGGTTTGAATTGTTATAGTAGGGTGCTTGAAATCTATGAAGAGATAACATTTCTGGGTTTATTGGCCGTGGTCGGAATAGAAAAGAAAATCCAGATGTTTTGCCAAGCTCCTGCGACTGACATCATCAGTGGTTGAATTTGGTGTGACTGATAGCTGGTGTGACTGATAGCACACTTGAAAAGTCTTAATATTGTATTTTTCAGGGAGTTTTTTAATTTGATCTGTAACTCTGTGTAGATAGGGTAAGAATACTTTCCCTAAGTGTTCAGGTGGTGTAGTCTTCTGTTCATTTCTTTGGAACCTCCTGGGATGAAGGGTTCTTCTAATTTTTGGTGTAGTACATCCATTAGCTTAAAATGGTTGCTCACCCCCTCTCTGTGAACCCTTTGAGAAAGTATTATTACCTACACAGAGTTACAGATCAAATTGGAAAATTACTTGAGAAAAACACAACATTAAGACTGTTTTCAAGCCTACCACTCAACTCAAAAAAACTTTTATCAACCAGCGAAAGACCCTTGTGACCCTTTCTCTATATCAAGTGGGTACAAAATTCCGTTCTCTTATGGATCCGTTTAAGTCGGAACCATGAAGGATATAGCATGAAGACCCTCCTTTCTGAGCCTGAACCTCATTGCCGATTAGGACACTATGATAAATCAGCAGTATGTTGAATACAGCCAACAAGGAGTACATGACATCAAATTTAAAGACACAGAAGTCTTGGCCACAACATCTCATTAATATGCCCACCTTAATCACAAAGCCATCGGAATGTTCAAACATCCATTTAATTTCAACTGAAAAGAAGAGAGCTTTACCAGAAACATGTCACCCTGCCCTTATGATCCGCTCGGCATGATGCTCATAAACAGACTGAGGTCCCATCCAATCAGAAACCCACACCGGGCTCGAGAATCTCATCCAACCAGGAACTAACACCTACAAGCAGTTTGCTTCCTAGAGCGGCTTAAGCCAGTGTATCAGTCACACCAAATTCAACCACTGATGATGTCAGATGCAGAGCTTGACGCCTGGATTTTCCTTTGCATTCTAACCACGACCAATAAGCCTGGAAATGTTATTACTTCATATTGACGCCGGCTGTGAAAGCCTTAAGCTTTTTTTTGCCTAATTTTTTTCAATTAGTTCTCCTTGATTTATCAATTGGTCATGTTAATAATGCTTTTTTACTGCACTATTCAAGTAATGGTCAGTAGGAGCCGACCTCCAGGAAACTTGATGTCCTATGTGTAGATCTTTCTTTTGAGCAATAAGAACAACTAGAAAGTTTCAAGACGTTTTCTTTTTTCATTTGCAGAAGTGAGCTTAGTATGAATGTCGTTAATACGTACAAGAAACTGGTTTTACTGATCCTCACCATGTTCCTAAACAATAAATGAGTCATCAATAGTTCTTGACTGAGCTACTGGATTTAAGCCGCAACAAGACAGAGCTTCTTATGGCTATACTGGTCCATTTCTTCATAATATTCTTCATTTCAGAAAAAATATGTTTAGTTAAGATAGTTCTGAAATAGCCAAATCAATACTTGTTAGACATCTTCTGCACATTTCTAGATGTTAGCTATGAGAATGTTTCGGAAGAATAAGACATCCATAGCTGATTACTATGGAAGATTTTAATTATAGCTAACATCTAGAAATGTATGAAAGATGTCTCACAAGAATTGACTTGGCTATTTTAGAACTATCTTAAATAAACATACTTTCTCTAAAATAAAAAATATTATGAAGAGAGGGACAGTATAGCCATAAGAAGCTCCATCTGTCTTATCGTGGCTAAAATCCAGTAGCTCCGTCAAGACCGATTGATGATACATTTATCATTTAGGAAAATGGTGAGGATAAGTTAAACGAGTCCCTTTTACATATTAATATCATTCATACTAAGCTCACTTCTGCAAATGGAAAAGGAAAAAGGTCTTGAACATTTCTTTCTTATCTGTTCTTGTTGTTCAAAAGGAAGCTCTATACATAGGACATCAAGTTTCTTGGAAGTAAGGCCCATACAGACCATTACTTGAACAAATGTTGACAATGCAGTAAAGAAGCAATAACATGACGGATTGATAAACTAAGGAGAATTAGTTGAGAAGAAATTAGGCACTGTACTATATACTTCAAACCAATGGTCGCAACTTTGCAGAAATAGCAAGAGCTATGACATTGCATGCAAAATTTTGAAGTAAGAGCTAAAAAATAAATCTATATCTATAAAAATGAGTGTATGTACACTTGTTCTCTATACAAATCCACAGTTTGCGTCAGATTTTCATCAAACTTGACACAGAGGTTCCTTGATGCCCTAGAATTCTCATAGGCGGGGTCTTGAAATTTTAAAAAATCTAAAAAGCTCAAATTTAAAATTTTTGTCAAAAAATGGCCCTTTTATAGGAATCTAGCCTATTTATATTGTAATCGAGATAGGCCTTTTAGCATTCAAATTAATGAAATTTAAGATTTTTAAATATAAGTATTTTCCAACAATGATTACGATTAAAGTAATGAATTTTCAACTTAAGGCTCACCTATTTCCTTTTAGCATTGAAATAAGTAAAAAACAATCATAATTCATGTGGACTTTATAAAAAGAACCACGGATTTGAATTTCAAATTTGCAATGCGACGACAGTTGCGTCTGTAATGGAGATAAGCCTTCAGAACGAGAAATAGATTCATTTATGAGTTATAATAATTTTTACTTTGTAGGTGGGAACAATTAATAGAGAAAAGTTAATATTGTAAATTTGGCGGGTGAAATTGATGCAATTTTTTCACTTCCATGTGCATATTATTTCATGCCAGTGGACGCGGCAAAGCACAGACAACATTTATCTTTAATTTTCCCCTTTTGATAAGACTATTTTTCTGTAAACGTTGAACTTTCTGTAATATTTCAGTTTTTTTCAAAGTTTGTACCTAAGAGACAGATTGATGCAAATTATTTTATACCCATATGAATAGAACTCTTTCAAACATTTTTTCCCTGAATGCTATGTTGTATTAATAAGCACATGGGCAACGCCGGGTATTAAGCTAGTAAATAAATAATTTTAAAAATATATACATTGAGCTTTAAGGAATGTAATGCTTCTACAGAAAGATTACATCAAGAGCATATAGAAGTCATTAATTTTAGAAAGATAGACAGATAAATCAGTAACAAAAATAATTTTGAAGTATTAAGAAAATCAAAATATAAGCTTCATTAACCAGATATTGAGACAGCAGCAGAATCGGTTAGATCTAAAGCCTTATTTAAAAATCCATCTTGTATTATTACAGACAAACAACAGTTTTCATTGTAATCTTACGTATCTGTCAAAACTTTGAATAATTGGTGTAAAGGTTTTGTTTACTATAATCTCATTTTCAGAAATCTACAACCATCATGGGTGTTCCATAGTTCTCCAGGAATTGCTGGATAAAAAGTTCATAAATATTTCTCCGAAATAGAAAACGCTCAAGGCTAAAAAATAGTACCAGCTGGTCAGAAGAGTTTATTTATGGATTCCTTTATTTTAGTTGAAAATTTTAACAATTACTTACAAATAAGTATTTCATGACTATTTGTTATTAGAGTGCAAATTCATTTATTTATTCGTATTAAAGATTAATTAGCTTTCAGTTAGATTTAATAAAATTATTTCTATGAGTATGTTTATTTCGAATTAATTTAAACATTTTAAAGTTGCTTGAATTCATATGTTAATTGAATTTCTTTTCTTATGAGCATTTGAGAAACGCTAAAACATTCAATTTACAGTTATGAAAATTTGGAATTTTGGACACAACCCTTTCTTTCCAACATAAAAAAATTATGCTCTAGGGATAATTTCCTCTTTAATTATGATTAGAAAAAGAAAAAAAAAAACTTACTGGTTCCTCTTCTCCTTCAGAAACAAAGCTGGTGTAGCCACCATTAATAGGGTCCCATTCTAAAGAGAGATATACATTTTCAATTTTTCATGTTCGTCTTACACAAAGGCACATTCCAAACAACATTATGAATTAAAACATATACAGCAACAATTTCTAAACATAAATTACAGTTCACTAGTGCTTTTCTTCTAAAAACTTGATACTTTTCGTATAACTCTTAACATTTTTATTACAATTATTATTTTGCATTTATACTGAGAGAAAAGGTATGCAATAATAAATTGAGGAAAATAAATAAAATCAGGAGTATAGATTGAATTTATGGTGAGCAAATTTACTATTTACCCCTAATCATGCTATTAATTACTTTCCTGCTTTAGGGTTGAAGGCACAAACAATGTAAAAAACTCCCTAAACCACTTCAAGTAAATTTAATTAACGTCTTTTAAGTCAGAAGTTTCGCAGAGTTTGACACTGCATCAAATAAAATTAAATTCAGACATCAAGAGCTAGATATGAAACATATACAGACCTTGGACCAAGATCTGTGTATGTTTCCAAGATTATACCAAGGCTTGGCCTGATCTTAGAATCCTATAAAATCAACCTTTTTGAGCTATTATAATGCAATTAGTCATAAGTTTGTCACTTTTAGTGCAGAGAGCAATATTAATATCAGCAAAACATTCATTGATTACACAAAATATTTCTAAAAAATAGCAGTCATTAACACATTAATGCCTAGCGTCCCTTTTTAGGGACGGTCCAAAAAAGGATCTGAATTTCCCAAAAATGAATATTTCAACCAAATAATAATGTTCAATTTGTACCTTGTTATTGTTTCAATTCGTTATTAACAGATTGCAGCACATAACCATTGTAAAATGTGTTCTGTAACAGTTTTAATATGATCTTAATCAAAAATGACATCGTTCACAATCTCAAGAAAACAAGCTAAGTTTTCAAAGTTATTCCCAGCTTCCCAGTTTATGTTAATTGCTGATTTTATTTCTTATAAAATGTCTTTTTAAATATTATATGGTAGGCAGAAAAAAATTTTAGTAAAAAAAGTATGTACCCTCTGGGGTCTATCGTAACTTTTAAGGGACGATTTTTCTTTCCTTAATAAAAAAAATTATTCTTTATAGTATTTTTTAATTATTTTTCATGTCCATTAAACAGTTTGTAACCAGTATACAAAATATCTTTGGGGAAAAATGTCAGGCATTAATGGGTTAATAGAATTGTGATTCCCCATTATTTTCCCTGAAAGATTCATTTGCCCAGCAGACAAATGATTCTTTTACTTTAAAATAATTATCGATATTTTTTTTAAAGAAAAAAACTTTGATGTAACAGAAACAAAGAGGAAAAACTTTACATTGTTTGCTCAAGGTCTATAGCTAAAACATAAACAATATTTACAGTCGAACCTCCATATATCGAAGTAGCAAATTGTCGGAAAAAAATTCGATATATAGAAATTTCGATTTATAGAAAGGACCTCAGTTTTTTGAAAATTACTCCGGAAACATTGAAATTAAAGCAAAATTTCACACATGAAACTCCATTACTAATATATACGCTAATCATATTTGATGAAAGTTAAGAATTAAAAATGAACTAATATGAAAAATTTAATGAATATTATATTAATTTCATACCACTATCTACGTCCTTTAACAAATCCACTTTATCTGCAACACTAAGGCATTTTCTTTTTGACATTGTAAATCGAGAGGGAAAACAAAATCAAATTGAATTGGCACAGCACTAGTTAAAACAATTTTCGCTGAAACTAATCATGGAGAGAGGGGAATCACCACCAAACAAAAGGGGTAGATAGAAACTGGTTTTGCTACAGGACAGGTTGCATCCAAAATTCGAAAACGACGGGGGAGGGGATAATCCGGGAATTCCAGAATGGACAAACAACGTGTTTGTCCACTCCAGGGGTCCACACTTTATCTACAGCTGACAGTGGGGTTTGCAGTGACCTTTTCTGACCTTCCCTTTTCTCCTGACTTTCATCTTTCGTGAGGTAAAATGTCTAAAAACGGAATAAAATCTCCAATTACGCTGCCAAAAAAATTCGATATATGGAGATTTTTTCGATATATAGAAACAGTTTTTCTATGTAATGAACATGTGAATTTGCTAGAAGTTCGATATATGGAAAATTTCGATATATGGAAGTTCGATATATGGAGGTTCGACTGTATAATATAAAGAATTTCATTGGGAAAATTTAAAACAAAAGTAATGAAAGCAGAACTAGTAACCCGGCAAGCTGAGCATTAGTATAATTGACTACAAAAATTTGTATAATATGTTGTACAGCAAATTCAACCAGCTGTAACTTTTTTATTTTATTATTGAATTAATCAGAATCTTAGAAAAATATTAATAAAAACAATCTCCCCCCCCCCCCCCCGTACAAACATGCACAGAAAAAGAAAATTCAGACCAGTTTTGATGAGTGCTAATGAGTTTTCTTTTAGCTATTTAAGTAATTTTATACGCCATATTAGCCTTCATGAGAGATATCCTTTCTATTTTTACTTTTTTTTTTTTTGTCAGAGGAGGGGAGGGGCAATTAAAAAAAGTAGAAGTGCATAAACATCCTTGAATTTTAGATGAATAGGCTTTGTACTGAGTACAGCTCTAGAAAGTGGACACAGAGCATAAATTTTACACACAATGCATAGAGTTTGGTAGGTATTTTGGATATGTGTTAGCAGTACAGCTTTTTTTAAACTTAAAACAGTCAAAAGTAAGATGTTTGACAAACTTAAATCATGAACTTTAAAAATATTCAAATTTCATACAAAATAATGTTTTCCATACTTTCGTATGATCTAACCAAAATTCAAACATTGTACAGAAGAATCATACAAGTTGGCAGCTATGATAGGGTAAAATCAGAGATGAAACTATTAGGTTGCCAGTTTAAAAAAAGATGATGCATGAAAGGATTAATACATATTTGATGAACACAACAATTTACTAACTGAAAATATTAAACTTTGATAAAAGTTTTCATAAAACAAACCTGGACAGTTGAAGTACATCATAGCATGCAAAGATTCTCCTTGCTTCCATACTTCATCATGTAAAAGAGTATAACACTGGTTTTGCCACTTTCTTACAGATGAACAGATTTTACCCAAAGAAACGTCGCTTTCCTCATCACAAGCCGGATGCAAGCTGAGGCCAGTCAGATTTGAAAGCACAAGAAGAAAAGCTTCTGAACAGAAGAGAGCTTGGCACTCTTGGAGAACAGCAGGCGAGGTTGCAGCATTTAAAGTTAAACAATGTCTGTCACAAAGTATAAATAAATGCATTAATTTAGCTTAGGTGTAAATAAACAAAATCACATTGCATGTTTTAAAAGCAATTGAGATGTTGGCAATATTTTTCACATGCAGAAAAAAAAAAAGATGAAAAGTCTTCCAGAAGGAAAATAAACAAATGCTTTATTCAGCTAATGAAATGAGAAACTTTCCTTGTTCACATAAAAGAAGTATTTGTTATATATCGAAATAAAAATTTCATTAATCAATCCACTGCATTAACAATGTTTTAGATTATTTCTGTTATCAAGCAATATATTGATTTGTAGCTATTAGAAACTTTTAACTAGCGACATTATACAAAGTATTGCCTAAACCTTTAATCAAAGTTACATTAAAACCACTTATCTGGAGATGTCACGTTATTTGTTTTAAATCAGTGGTTCTCAACCTTTTTACAGCTACCGCCCTCTTTAGGATTGAAAATATTTTTAACGCCCCCTTTGTAGACGTTATAACTTCATAATGTTATCCCAAACAGCTAATTTAAAAATGACTATAGATAGAGGGAAAAAAAATGCTTCAAAAGTTTTTTATTTGAAATGTTTTTCAAAAAGAGGGCAAATTTTTCCCTCTTAAAAGCTGTATTAGAGAAATAATCAAGTGCCTAAAATGGATTCATAAAATGAGTTGCTCTTTTTGAACGTAAATAAGAACAAGATCGTTTAAAATAAAAGTATAACGTTTTAGTAATTTTATTTAAAAACCAATACATTTTGAAAAAGACTCTGGGTTCAAATAGTTCTACAAACAGTCCAATTCAAAACCGTGCTGCTCTTATGTACTCGCAATTGTGCAATACGCATCTTCCATTTATTATATACGGATATAATATTTTCCTGCGAATGGGCAATAACAAAGTCGGATCTTCGATTTTTTTCACGTGGAAGAAATACTTAAAACTACCGCCAGCAAGTGTAATCCTTAAATATTATAAATCAAGTTTTGTTGAAAAAAAAAACTGAAATAAATTAAATGTAGAAATTACAAGAAAAGTTCAGTTCAGAGATTCTTTTTGAGCAACTTATTGTTTTGAAGGTTGGATTAGGATAAGATGCCAAAAATTACAAATCCTAAAAATGTGATTACAGTACAGCTTTGGCAACATCAGAGTAAATTGTATCAGAACTGCCAGCTACCTTTGGTTTACAAACCCAAACTTAGGACTAAATTATCCGATTAATAGCTTTGGTACTGTTAAGGAGATGCTCTAATGATAGAAAAAGTCAGGTGGCTTTCTTCCAGAAATTTTTAGAAACCAAACCTTCTTGAAACACAAGTTTAAGCTCAGTGTGGTCCGATTGCAAAAAGAGCAGGCATATACTTCAAGGCCCCCTTCCGTATCCGTAATCATTTAAAAAAATAATTCGGCTGAATCAGGGTTGAGCATTTTAAATCAACGCGATTTAAATCATGATTTAAATCAGTTGATTATTTTTGAAAAATCATTGATTTAAATCAGCTGATTTTTTTTAAATCATTGATTTAAATCATGATTTTTAATTCAAAAGAATGAATTTGACAGGCATGAAGTTTGGAGTATTTTTACTAGAAAAAACCAATTAACAAGCAAATATTAATTATAAACGACTTTTTAAGCAAAAAAAAACGATTCATATTGTTTTTAAAAAAGAACAATTAAACCAAAGAAATTTTTTTAAAAAAAATCATGATATCAATAAAATTAAAAAAGAAAATGCAAAGGATATATAAAACAAGCTGCTTCTGTTAAAAGTTAGTTGCAATTTAGCTATTAGGAGTTAAGCTATTAAGATATTCATTTAAAAATACACTTGTCATACTATCCTCTCAATGTTTAAAAAATAATTATAATTTTCAGTCCCTGGTGAATTTTATCAAAGTTTTGGAAGTCAAGATGCAGGTGTTTCTTTCTTTAATCATGGATTTTATTTTATGGGAACAAAAAAAAAAGAGTTAAGTAAATGAATTTGCTGCACTTCACAAATATTTTAGGAATAACCACTTTGCTAGTTCCTAATATAAACAAGAAGGGGGATTAAAGATTATTTTACCAAGCGATGTACGCTGGAACACAATGGTAGACTGTTTAAGCAAATGTACAAAAAATTGGTCTGTTTTGTTAAAAATTTGACGAGCACAGGGAGAAAATTGATAATGTGTACGACAAAGTAGTTAATATTGGTCTCAAAAAGGAATGCTAAAAACGTTTTGAAACGCTTGGAACCTATTGCTGTGGCGGGCGTTAGACCATGTACAGAAAAATACCTGCACAATTGCGGAAGCTGTACATATTTGGAAAACTTTGCTGGTAAAACTTGAAGATTTGGATGAAGACGAATCTATTTTGACATCCCTTTTACCAGCAAGCACTGGGACCCTTCCATTTTTTGGCTTACCAATTTGATCTTCGCTGTTGTGGGGAGAAGTTGACTGATGAAGAACAAAAAAAAGAATCGTTCACGTTTGCGAACGAAAAATACTCCTCAGATGTCATTTCTGTTTTGCTGAAATTTCTGGGCAAGTCAGATCCATTTTATGAATTACTTTTCAGTGATGAAATACTAAATAGTACTACTCCACTCGATTGGTGGAGAAGTCACTTCTTCTCTAAAAATGGGGAAATCAATCACCTGAAACAAGCTCTCAACCAACTGTTGACTGCCAGAGCATCAACTACCTCGATTCAGAGGATTTTTTCAATCTATGGGTTGGTACAATCAAAGCTTCGTAACAGGCTTGGCAACGACAAAGCTGCAAAACTTGTGTTCATTTATAAGTCACTGAATTAACCTCCTGAATAAAAAAAAATAATTGTAAAATTTCTTTAAAAATAAAAGTTATTGTGGTTTCTTAGGGTATCTCTCTAACAATTCTGTGATTGAAGGAGTAAAATGTCTAAATTAACATGAAGCATTCTTTATATGATATAGATAATTAAAACTAGGAAAAATCCTTACATATAAGGATTTTATTACTATATGTAGTAAGTAATTATTTTCTACTTATTTATGATACTCTTATATTTTTAATTACATGTATTTAAAAAATTGGATTTAGATGTTGAACTTGAACGGTGTAATCTGTTAGTGTCAAATATACTTTTAAAAAAGAACAAAAAAGTATTAAAAAAAAGCAATTTTTAAAAAATAATAAAAAAAATTTAAATCAAATAAATCCAATTTTTTTATTTAAAAAAAATCGTGATTTTTATCAACCCTGGGCTGAATTGAGAATGATATGATGAGAATCTTTGAGAATGAAGATTTCGATAGATCTTCGACGCAACTGTCTAAGAACGAAATTTTAAGCTATGTGTGGTGACGTAAAAGAAGGTGGGTGGTTATGGATATTTTCCCATGTTAAAATTTTAAAAACGCAATTTAAGCTGTTTTTTTGCAATCTATCTAAGGTGAGCAGGAGTAGGGGATTCAGGTTTCTTCTTTTCAAATTTTTCAAGTGACATCAATAAAACACAATTTTGTGTTAATTTTAGATTATCACGCTATGAACATGAGGACCCCCCTCTAAAAACTTTTTTTAAGTTGAAGTGTTACTGACAAAGGCTATGTTTCATGACGTTAGTATAACGATCAGTATTTGGATGATATCTCCAGAAAATAAATTTTAAAGCTATCCTTGGCGATGTAAGAGAAGTGGGTTTCCTAACCTCCCTGACCAACATATGTCTTCACAACCATTTTTCAAAATATACCCACCGCCCTCTTATTGCCCAAAATATATCCACTGCCCCCCTGCCGACCGAAACATGTTCACCGCCCCTCAACATCTTCTCACCGCCCATTTGGGGGCGGTATCGCCCTGTTAAGAACCACTGTTTTAAATAAAACATGGCAAAGAACAACACTTAAAAGCCAAATAATGGGATAAATGAATTAATTCAGCCATTAAAAAGCATTAAAATGTTTAAAGCAAGCCTGTCTTTTAGGGGGGCAGGGGGGTCAATTGCCCCCCCCCCTGACTCTGAGAAATTAATGTATTTACCTATAAGTGGGCGTGGCTTTTGATGTTTTCCGATGAAATTGCATTGTGTTTGGACCCTTTGCCCCCCCCCCCCTGGAAAAACTTGATATGATGTCCCTGGTTTAAAGCTTTATTATTTATTGCCAATCTCACCAAAAGCCTACATTACTGTAACGCAGACAAAAACATTAACCCTTTAACTGTCAAGTTATTTTGCTGATTTGGGTGCACAAATTGTCAAAATTTTTTATTGCAAATCAAATGTTTAGTACAAAATAAAATATACTTAGTGGTTAAAAATTGATATTTTGCAGCACATGGGTAAAATATTTAAAGTTTTGTAGCATATATTGCTTGAGGCGGCTGCCACTCAACATGGTAGTTGTAAAGTTCGCTTCTAGTGGAGCATTATTTTCTAAAAATGAAAAAAAAATTATTTTCTAAAAATAAATAAATAAATAAATAAACAAAAGTGAATACCTTTCAGTAATTACAGCAGTTTTATATCTCTGATTTAGTTTTTTTATCTTTGTCTTGAGTGTTTTGTCTTTATTTTGTTATGTATTTCTGATTTCACTAAAAATTGTCAGGCCTTTCTTTCTCTAGCTTAGTTTGGATTTTAAACATGATTTATGTGTTTTAAAATGTTTTTAATGTTATTGGTTATCATCGTTTGGCGCAGTATAGCCTATAAAGGCTCTTGTGCCAGTAAACCCAAAATAACCAAACCAAACCACTCGGGTTTGACAAAGAGATGAAGCCGAAATAAACGTCTCCCAATATATATTCGGGTATAACAATACGATGCACTCAAAAAAAAAATTACCCCGAGTAATACTCGGGCGTGACATTTTCGAACACCAGTGCTGTGCCCGAGATTATCTCGGGCATGACAGTTGAAAGGTTAAATGCCGAAACGTTTTTTTTAACTTCATTGACTGTTTATACCCATATAACTGCAGACATTATATCAACAAGTTTGGATTAAACTTTACAAAATATATCATAAAATATAAATAGTTTTTTTTTTTTAATTATAAAACTTTTTAAAATCTGCATAAAAATAAAATTACCTCAAGGTTCGTGGACCTTTTACCTCCCAAGCGACTTCTGGATCTTGAAGAGCTTCGCATATTTCCTGGTATTTTTGTGGCTAAAACAGAAACATTAAAGTTTAAAAAAAGTTGAATAATAATGTCAAATGCAGCTCTTATATGAATTTTTAATTACATAAGTAACTTAATTATTAAGTCATTCATAATTTTAAGATGCAAATCATAGTGAATAAATGTTAATAATCATTCACAGAAAATAACTTAGTATAAAATTCAAATTGAAACAAATACACAAATAGAAAATAGTTTTTAGTTTTTACAAAGCTAAATTATTAATACATTAAGAAAAACTGAAAGTCTTCAATCATGCCAAATTTAGTCACTTTCATTCTTAATTACTTCAGTACAAAAAGAGATAATAAAGGAATGCAAAAGTTTTGAAGATTTAATGATAAAGTAGCTAGTTATTTAGCAACAATCATAATATTATTATTATTATTATTATTAAAATAAACCTAAGCTTTTCTTGAAAGTCATAAGACACATATGTTCAGAAGTTTTATTCCAAACTATAAAGAAAATCAAATTGGAGAGAATTGCATCAAATCACAACCAAATTTTGAAGAAAAACCTTAATTTTATACATGAGAACACATGGCAAATATTCTCTGGCATATCCATTTTAGCAGCAGTTTTAATTTCAAAAATCACTATAGACTTGCGTCCAATGAGATTATGTTTTTGGTTGACTGACTATAAGTACTGCACGAAAAATCTTATTATGTAATGAATAAAAGGTGAAAACAGCAATCAAATAAGTCCTGTATTACAAACATAAACTTAAGCTCATGAAATAAATGAAATATGTTCTTAAAATAGGTGATACATTATTTTTCATTTACATTTACTTTCTACATCTTATTACTTGAAAAAATAATCACTTTTTTTTAGGACTTTTATTCAAATACTGGATTATTCATTTTTCAGTTAGCTTAAAATTTTTCAACAAACATTTGTTTTCTCTTAGTTTATAAATACTTTTATGGAACTCTGAAAAGTGGCTTGATAACAGATAACATTAACATTTTACCAAAATAATAATAATAACAATAATATATTACAGAAATATTTTGAGCACAAACCAATTTCGATGAATGCACAAAATTAATCACTGCATGCAAGAATATAAAAATCACTAAATACTGACATCAAAATTATTTGTTTACATGTGAAGGTATACAAAGTAAACATTTATCTACTGGACACAGGTAGATACTGGATTCAGCTTACCAAAAAGTGCTGGGATATCAGAATTTCTTTTTTTCCTACAGCCAAATTTAATTACAACATAATTAGCTCTTTAACTTTTGTTGCTAAAAATACTGGAGGAATAGGTGAAACAAAGAATAACCAGTTCATAATCGGTTGTTAAATGTTTTATTTTTTATCGCTTATTTCAAAATATAAATAAATAATAGATTTATGTAAAGCTTAAAAGGTCAAAAACTGTGTAACGAGAGCTGGCGGCTCAAAGTAAAATTAATCTCCCACTCTCCGCACTTTTCCTCCGATGGTTGTCATAGTTACAGTGCTATGTACTTTTTCCCCACTTAGCTTTTGCAATAATGGTTAACTGCAAACGGCTAAAATTGCTTTGTGCGTAAACTATTATTCTATTTAAAAATCAACGTAAAAAAGCAAAACATTTTATTAGAAATTTTTACTGTGTAATGTGTGACTAGATTTGTTAGAAAATGTTGAGAAATATCTGAGACATGAGGATATAAATAAAAGCGTAAACCTGATTCGATAAACATAAAATAAATGACATGCCTCAACAGCAGTGCATCAAAAAAAAAAGAGTGGAGCTGTTTTCTCTCGCACAGTTTCGACGTGGAGATGACTAAAAATTTCTAAACTTGATACGCCTATTTTAAAGCAACCAAGTATAGTTAAAAGACACTAGTTTTCTTGTAACTTCCAGAATTTTGTACAGCAAAAGAATGCATCAGTTACAAAACACAAACAAATTACTAGGTTTTAAGGTTTTTAATCATAAACTTCAGATTACTAGGGTACATTTATAAAACTTAAGATTTCCAAAGAAGGTAATTAAAGTTTCTAACCTGTAGGAAATTTGCTAATTCAACTTCTGAGTTGTCTTCAAAACCCTCCCTAATGTCCAGTTGGTTTCCTGGATCAAGATATTCAGGATTTATCCATTCAGTGATATCAATCTAAGGAAGAAAGATAAAATATAAGAACTAAAAAGTACAACAAGATATATGTATATATATTTTTTTTTTATTACTGAAGTTGTTGTTTCACTTTCTTCACTCTTTATTTGGTATCAAATAAAGAAAAACAAATAAAAAAAACAAGAAACACAAATTGATATTTTAAGGCATTTTAAACAAATTTAAAGCTTTGCATGTGTATACGATAAAGGATAATTAGGGTAGTAAAGAATAGAATGACACTAAGGTAAGACCCCAGTAACAACTGTTTGCCGGGGGGGGGGAGGTATTTACTCTTTAAAGTAAAAAATGCTCTTGATTAAGAAAGCAAATAATAAGAAAAGGAGTGTACATTTTGAGGACCCAATAATCATTTATTTTGCTAATTCTTACACAATAATGAAGGAGTTAATTAATGCAAAACTTATTTCACTTGACAAAATATAGTTACAAAAGATATTGATTAGCAAACAGCACCAAAATATAGAATGGAAAGAATTGTGTAAAAAAGCAAAATGAACAAAAAGAAATAAATAACTTTTTTTTTTTTTTTAAAGAAGAGTGCAGTTAAAAATCAAGTCTTTTAAAGACAAATTATAATGTTATATATTTAATATGCATAGCCTCAAAATATACAGCATTTTTCAGAGTTCAATTAGAAAAAAAAATTAAACTTCAATAATTGTGACTTGATAAATTAAATCACTAATGATAAGTAAAAGGAAGAGGGGGAAGAAGAAAACACTCATAACAACACTGAAAAAGTCAGAGCACCAGTTATCAAAACCTTGATTTTGCCGAAATCAAACCCTCTCCTTTCTATTACTTTTTCCTTACTAGATATCTCAATTGCTCTGACTTTTGCTACAGATATGTTCATCAGTCTTTCAACAATCCTTCAAAGTGGTTAATTATAGTAAAATAATGGCTAAATTATCAAAAAAATATGGGAAACGTTGAATTTTAAAAAGATGAGAGTTTGAAAATTTCAGCTCATTAAAGTGTAACAACAGCTTAAAAAAAATTGTAAGAGGAAAAATATACCATTCTGGTATAGGAGAGCAAAAACTGTACATTTCTGTTTTCAAATTTAATTATTACACTTTGTTTTCATTACGTCAAAAATATTTCTCTTCAATTCTGCGCCATTAAAAAAAAGGGCATTTCCAAATGGCGTGACTGAAGAATCTTTTGATTTTACAAGTTCAAATAAAAATGAACGATCAAATGAGTTACTTTGGAAAAAGTAGAAGATTAAAACTTGCGTTGCACTATGATGAAATTATTTATATGACATTTAACAAGCTCTGAATAAATAAAAAGTACAAAAATTTGTTTAAAAAAAAACTGCGTAGGAGCTGATTACCTTCAATAAAATTTTCATCAAAAAGTATTCCCTTGTTAATTATATGAACTGTAATACGGTCAGCGTTCTTTATTTATGGAAAGTGTGAATTATGCTACTAAGTACCAGCGAGTTAAACTCGCTGGTAATGAAAACTGTTTTCAGTCAGACTTAGAATATGAATCATACGATAAATTTCAACAATGAAAAAGAAGGAGGTAGAAATACATTGTCTTCAAACCATGTAATATATCATGGAATATAGATTTTTTAAAAATCCTTCCTCTCAATTTTTAAAAAAATTTCTCTAATTTCAACAGTGAGCTTTTCTTGTCATTTTTTTTTTTCTTCTGTCCTATTTTTTTACCTTGGTTGAGAAAGCCCCTTACCTAAATTCTAGTAAAAAAAACCTAAGCATCGACTATGAAATATCTTTTTACCTTTTTAGCACAATACAACTGAGTTCTTAGCACATAGTATTTCAATTGGTTAGTTGAATAACGCATCAATATTAAAAATAAAACTTATGCATAAGAAATTGATGATGATTTTTGTTCTTGACATTTGATTAAACAAAAGTTCCAGAACATCAAGAATATGGGAGAATTAAAGAACAGAGTTTAGGAAACAATAAATGCACTTATCACTGGACCAAAAAATAGTTTTAAATTCATTAATAAATTACACATACAATTTTTTAAAAGGGGCGAAAGGGATAAAATGAAACTACAGAAAAGAAGTTCATAAAATACCATCCAGTCTCTAGAAGGACAAGTTGTGAATTAATCTGTTCGGAAATCATTCGAATTCATTTCTTGTAAGTCACACTAATTCACTTATTTTGTTGGGAAACGAGCCCTTCTTCCAAAGGCGCCCGCTTAGCTTGAATTCTATGGATCTTCTAATTTTAGTTGTGGACGCCGGTGTTAGCCATCCATATGTTGCAATTTGGTGGTCACTAGCTCCTGCTATGGATGAGACACCCTTTCCCCCTTTGCACTTTGCTGGGCCAGAGCAGTCTCCTACTTCAAATCATTCAGCCCACTCTCACCTCCCTTGCTCTAAATCCTTGAACTTTTCACCATTATTTGTACAGAATTCTTCTGCATTTTTTATAAAAATGTTCTTTCCACATAATTAAAAATAGGAAAAAAGAAGGATTTTGCCCTTTACAAAAAGAAAAAAACATATACCTTTTTGCCCCTTCCCACATTTATTAAATAACTGCAAAATGAGATCAATAATAGCAAACAGTTCTACGATATAAAAAAAATAACGTGACATAAAATACATAGACTAAATTTAAGTCCTACTAAAATCCAAAAAATAACAATGCATCCTCTATCAAGTAAAAATTTCGATTGATAATATTACTCATACGATTTTTTTGCGGAATATTAAATCTGTTATGTACCGGAAGTGTTGATACAGATGCAAACAGCATTATTTCTTTGTGAGGTACAGATGGTTGAACAGGACCATGAAACCAACCACTGATGGCAAGTCGTTTATTTTCAGTTTTTACTTCTGCAACCTGAAAAAAAGATGCACAAAAATTAAAACTTTGAAACACAGAATTAACTTCGCTGTTTGACACAATTTTTAGCGGAACTCCTCTTCCTGAGCATTCTTCAATATGGCCACAACTGATCCCAATATTTTCATCATAAAAATGAAATTAAATTCTTCATAATGCTATAGTAAACCCTGACCGAGTACAAGAATTCTCTTATGTAGTGATGCTCAAAATCTTCATAAAAACAAATACTACAATAATTGTGCAAGTCAGGCTATTTTTTTACCATTAAGAGTTTTTCATGCAGGCATAAAAAGTGTATTAAATGAACATATTACTTTTAAACAAAACATAATGGCTATCTTTGTTGAGATTTTACATATTTTGCACAAAGGCTCACTTAATATTATACGCGTAAGAAGAACAAAATTGCACAATAACGTAAAACCCATTATGAGTATGAATGATAATAGCAGCGTAATTGTTTTTCTATTTAATATGTGAAATACATTCAACCAGGGAGCATAGAATTTTCAACACACCAGATTCTCATTTTATGAACAAAATTATGATGTCTGCTATCAAAACTAAAAGTTATTTGAGCTTCCATTTTGCACATAATGGTCATCAAATCCTGTAAAAACTATTGGATGGTAAGGAAGCAAAGGCTGTTGGGCAAATTTTAACCATGCAAGAAACAGATTCATTTATGGGATCAAGCAAAAACAAAACTTGTTTTTAAATTAGAATACTTAAAGCGTATTTCCAAAAGCGTGGTCTGCGGATCCCCAGGGGTCTGTGAGCGCATGCAACAATGTCCGCAGTGCTATTCTGCTAAAGCGTGAAAAATAGTTGAAATTGAAGGATGAGTAACGATAATTTTATTCTAAATGAAAGCACATTTATGGGGGATAAAAAAGTTACTTTATACATAAACGCAGGGCGCGGGAAACCCCCCAGAACCCTCACTTTTAACACATATTTGACAACTTATTGAGTTTCAAATAGATTTTTACTTCCATAGTTCAAATTGATCATGTTAAGTTATGAAAACTAGACACGAAGTGTAAAAATATACAGAACTATGAAGCAATAAATTTAAAGAAAGAAAAGGGACCTTAAAAACAATATTAGGAAAAAAAGATTTAAATGCATCATTTTTTTTTCTTTTTTGCGCGAGGGGAGAGGGGATCCACAAAGTTAGTAATTTTCTGGAGGGGTCTGTGCAGGTCTGGACTTTGGGAACCTCCGACTTAAAGCAAAGTAAAACTCTATTTCAGAGATACATTTCAGCTTTATTTTTTATGTGTAAGCAGGCTATTAAAGACAAATTCTGATAAAGAACAGTGGCTGTTAATGACGTTTCAGTACTTACATTCAGCCTCCATGTAAATAAGTACTATTTAGCATTGTTAATATTAAGTGGCAGTAATTTAGTTCTTCAGAAGATGAAAAATAATAATAATAGAAGAAATGGAGCACTTTTCTAAGGTTGCTATGAGTCTGCGACAAGAAATTAGACCTTTCTAGAAAATTCCCCATGTGTGTGTATAGTACAGAGAAAAATAAGTAAATACATATTCATGTACTTATGAGGTTGCACATAAACTAAACTAAAAATTGAAAGAGAAATAAGGTATAATTTAAAAAATAATAAAAAGCAGAAAATTATATTATTAGGCTTGACATAAAATATCTACAATCAATACTTTCAGATTCTTTTTATCAAATTTAAATTATTTCCTTGCTTACCTGATGGAAAGATGTTGGACTAACTTCAAAGAAAACAAATTTATTGAGCTCTGGAACTACAGATTCTTTGATTTCACCAGGTTCCCCATTCACTATAAACATGGATATTTTGATTATAAGAAAAAAAAATATTTATTCGATATTTTTAACAGAATACTTCAAAACTTTACCATGAAAAAATAGATCATAAATTAACATAAAATGGCAATTTTAAACTTGGGGTTTTTATTGGAGGAATTATACCACATACCTCAATTTTTTTATAGGAATTTAACGACACCAATGGCATCTTTTTCACTCTACTTATTATAAAAAACAGAAAAAAAGGGATTTTTTTTAACGAAATTTTCTAAAAACATGAAAAACAAAGAGGTATTATTGATTGAGCAATAATGAGGCTAAATAGTTTGCCATTTTTAGGGCTAACTTTAGCAGTAAGATAGTTATCATTTTCTTTTTTTTTTTCCAAATTGGCAATCGCGTCTAAAGGCATTTTCCACTCGAAAAGTAGCACTTTATAGAATTTTTTCCTTTCTTTTTTGGCGAAAAAATGCTCCAATTGCATATTCAACTACATTTTTCCTGAAAACTATACATCTACTTAGAATCTTTCTGACTGGTAGCATTAAAACAGCCACACTTACTTTGAGAAGCATAAAAAAATGCATAGACTTCAAAAATGACTTAAAATCTATGTATGTCTATATGAAGCCAAATATGTACATTTTACATTTTTTCTGAAATATGTTAATTTATAAACTGCATAACACCAAAGTTGTGCAAAACAAGTGTTATGTAAATGGGAAGTAATTGTATAAACAAAAATAAATTGTGATTCAAAAGAATCACAAATCTGAAAAAAAAATGTAAATTCTGGGTTTTTCTAGGACAATGTAAAAAAATGTGAGCTTTAAAAGACATCCAGCCTCTCAAAAGACATCCATCAAAAGTGATGAGATGGAATAAAATAGTATAAAAAAGTAAAAATAGTCAAATAGCCTTTTTAACTTGGTTATTCCGGTTATTTCAGAAATGCAGCAGAAATTGATATAAATATTTAGATTTCTTAATTTTAATTCATGTTTTTTAATGTTTTGCTGATTTTAAAACATAATTTTAATGCAGCGAGTAACCGCCCCTAAACAAATATCCCGCTTATACCAATAAAATACCTCGGAACCGAACATTTCCCCATGCCATAGAACCAATGTTAAAGATATTCGCTAAATCGAATAACATTTCTTATTACTGACAGTATTCGTTTAAGAAGGGTACTTTAGTATTTGAGAATGAATAATACATCAGTTAAACCCAGATTTTCTCCAGTGCTTTTTTTTTCCTCTAGTTGTGCCACTTCTGTAGCTTAAATGCAATATGCTAAATGGTCATCAAGAAACAGTATTATCATTTATGTGCTGTCTGAAGAGAATGTTAATACTGCGTAGACCAAAACATTTTGAAGAAAAATAGAGCTGTTCTGTCAGAGGTTTCATTCAACTATATCTGTAGCTATTAAGACATTTTGTACCTTTATCCACATGTGGTTCCTCAACTCCTATCCCTTCCCTAAAAAAAAGTACATAATTTGTACAATTAATTAACATCACCAACTTCTCAAAAGTTTTACAAGAAACTGCCTTTTTAGTAATTGTTCCTTTACTTATCCATAATTTTATGAGTAAAATTATAATGTCTTGAAGTACACTTTACAAAAACAATTTCTTCCATTTAACAGTTAGTTGCTGAGCTTAAGCAAATTTCATTATTCGACAATACAACTTTGTGGAGCATTTTGACAACTAAACCAAACAAGTTATGTGCCAATCATGTCAAACTTTTATGTCCTAATTTCAAATTCTGAAGAAACTAAACAATCAATGATTGCATTCTATGAGACAAATGTTTAAATGCAATACATAAATTTATCTTTGGACAAAATATTGAATTCAAGAATCAACATCAAAAGCACAAATGGCACTAAAATTTGCAGGATTACAGGAACTCTCTTTTTTTTCAATGCAAAAGATGTAAGCTTATGGATTTTTCATCCAGAGATACACCCTATAAAAGTCAAAACCGCTTTTTGTATTTAACAAAGATCACTTTCTTTTTTTTTTTTGCATTAATAGAGGAGTTTTTTGTAACCATAAAACTCAAATCCGTAGTTTTAATCGCTTTCTGCTATTAATATTGATTTTTCAGAATAATATAGTGTACACCATGAAATGTATTTCTTCCAAAAAAAATTTTTTCCCCTTTTTACACCTAAATTTAGTTACTAATCATTAAAATGTGTCTCGAACCATTTAAAAACAAAAGATTATCTTACCAGCTTCGAACAAATCTAAAGTTCCACCATCATCTAAGGACCAGTCCGGAGTCAAGTAGTAAATAAAAGCAATTCGCCGATCTTCTAGTAGGTCGTCATGACACAGTAAGTGATCTGTTATTTGAAAGATAATAATGTAACATTGCAAAAAATGCAAAATAAAATAATAACATTTCATAAGAGATCTCCTGAACAAAATGAAGTGAATCACATAAATAATTGCAGCAGTTATTGATTTACACAATTATCATTAACAAATTTTATGCACGAAAATGAAAGATAGTGCATAACTATAAGCTAACAATTAGCATTTTTGCATGGTATGAATTTTTGGAAAATGTCAGTTTCTTTTACGTACGATATTTTTCAACTCAATTCATTTAATTAATAAGTAATATGTTATTGAGGTCTATATCAAAAGGCTAATAGAATTTTTCATTACAAATTAAGCACTTTTTAGTTTAATAAACCATCAGAAGAAAACATTGAGCCCTTATTTTCATCATAAAAATGTACAAGAGTAAACAAAAAATTGCCTATACTTTTGGTATAACACTTCCTACTACTGTGTGCAGTTATCTTGCTATAATGTTAGCCCTTTAAACGGCCATGTTTCTCACTTTAAGAACCTTTAAATACACCCCCCCCCTTCAAGTAATTAACTTATATATTTTGAAGTCACCTTGAGCTGAATAACTAAACTCCTAATTCAATTGGGGTTTTTAAAAAAAAAAAAATTCTGCACAGTAAATTCATCCGGTGAAATATCTTAAAGCGGAATTTTAGATCACGGCCACCCAAATGGTTAACGCTACACTATGATAGAATAATGTTAATTCTACTTTTCTTCCTTTTGTTGCAGATAGATCATGGACGCTACACTACAAGTTTACAATGAAGAGGAACAGCCAGTAGTGATCCAATTCCTCAGGTCAGAAGGTGTTACAGGTTCAGAAAACCACTGTAAGCTATCACTGCATAGGGAAAATCCAGTTATGCAAATCTGTATTTAGTGGATCAAAAAGCTGAAATGTGGACTAACAAATTAAATGCATAAAGATGGAGGAGGACAAAGCTATAACCTCCACTAATGACGACATATTAAGTAAGTTTTGAGAGATTTTTCTGACAAATAGTAGGATTACCATCAGCGATGTAGAATTCTTGATCAGTCATGGTTCTGCCTATTTAAACGTTTCACACCCTTTGACCAGGGAAATTGAATCACAGCAGATCATTCCTTTCGAATGCAAACTTCTGATGGAGAAGTCATGATCAATCTGCAACATAAGGAAGAATGGTGAAATTTGACAAACACTTTCACAGCATGATTTACTTCACAGCATAACAATAAAATAAGTGAGGAGAGTAGTCAACATGCAAGGACAGAAAAAATTACAAGCCTCAGTTGTCCCTATATAGCACAGACTAAAACTTAGCAACAGCAAAAATATGTGAGGATGTGGGAGAAAAGAAATTACCAAAAAAGTTCACAAATAATAATTTGGCAAAAAAAAAAAAAAAAACCATGCATAAACAGTCTAAAATGAAAAAGCTGAGTGTCAACGGAAATTAGAATCATATCCATCAATAATACTACTTTCATTTCATTATCTATAGTGCAGAAAAATAAGTTGAAGAATAAAGATTAGGAATGCAAACACTTTCCAAGATTCCAATTCTTTCAGAAACGCACGAATCACAAAAAAACTAATAAAACATACATTTCCAAAAATTTAACTATTCTTCAAACTTCTATTTCAACCCACAAAGTTTCCGGCTAACATTTTGTGCGACATGGCGCAAACTTACTCAGCGTACAAATGTTGCTTCAGCCATGCAGTGAAGAAACCAAGTGAAATGCCAGCTAGAAACACCTTGGATGAACTACAGTTTACTAGTGCCGAAAATAGTTACACAACCAGGCTTTGACGCAACAATATTTAGTAGACCCAATATAATTAGTGTTATTTATTATGTTGCTAACAACATAACATGTGTCTTTTAATTTTAAAATAAGACTTTATTTAAAAATAACACTAATTATACAAACAAAAAAAAAGGAGGAAAAAAGAACAGATTTGAAAAAAAATGAAAACAAACAAAGATGAAAACAGCTCAATGTCAAAAAAGAGGAAAACATTAGAGATTTTTTTCCATATTATACGAAATTAGTCATGCAAGATTTCTCTTAATTTGCACCTTGAAATCGGAAGTAAATATTTTTAAAACCTTTTAATTGCTCATTCAATTTATTTTTAAGTCATTTACAACAATGTAGAAAAAAAAAGGGAGGGGTGTGTTGTAATTTTCGATGAATCAGACACGTGTATCTCGAAAAATAATTTCTAATTAATTTTGAATGGTTTTTAGTTATTTTAATAAATTTTAAATTTATTAAAATATTTTTTTTTTAAATAATTTCTCCAATTTTTTAACAAAAAACTCGAATATTTTAGCTGAACTTTCTTAATTTCTATTTCCTACAGTGGAAACTTATGTTCTTGGCAGCATGCCAAAATAGAGTACATAGTTCGTCGATACTTGCTTGAGATTTCAATCCTGCTGCATCCTAAAAACATTTCCATTATTTGGCAAGTTGGAATAAGTTCGACCTCTACAACTTAAAATCAACATTTTTTTAATGAGTGCTTTTTTTTTTTCTAAACTTTATGCAACATAAATTTTTTGATCGCGGAAAGAAAAAAAAAATACAAAAGGCGGAAAATCGCGGATCCGAGGAAGATTTTCATCCCTGAAAAAAAGAGAAACTTATGAATTCATACTTAAATGATCGTACTTATTGGGATAAATCTTTTTTTTAATTGTTTTTTTGCTAAATTACTTTGTAATAAAACTTTCATGACATTCAAGGAGGCACAAAAAAGATTGATTAGTGTAAAACTTCATAAGCTGTCAGTAAAACATGCAACAGATCTACATGATTATCATTTTACTAATTTTGGAAAAAAGAACAAGTAATAGGACAAAAGCAGTGGCTTAGAAAAGGGGGTGGTCCCCGGGTCCGGACCACTTGAAGCTCAAAATTAAACTCCAATATTTGAAAACTGACATTATTCCATTCTATATAAGATACTTTTTTTATCATATAATCATTTTTTTGTATTTATGACTGTCTATATAAAACTGAAATCAAATTATGGATGCTTCTGTTTACATTTCGAAGAATCAAAGTTGGGTATTTTAAAGTTGCACACCCCCCTTGAGGACTTTCTTGCGACGCCACTGGACAAAAAGGCATGTAGGAGAACTGTGAGCCATCAAAGGGCTTGAAACAGCATCTGATCCATTACTTCATAAAGCAGTTGCAAGTGGCTGGATACGAGATTTTATTTGCTTGCTAATTGCAGAGTTCAGCACAGTAAACTTGCACTTATACACCGCTTCATTTATGCATTATGCACCTTTTTTACTTATACAACGGTTTTCAATGGTCCCAGCATTCCATAGCATAATAATAATAATATCATTCGTTTATGCGTCGCTTAAAGATAAATATTTCACTTATGCGCTGAATTTTTCGTAAAATGTAAAAAGTTAAATTTATTTACTTAAAAAAACAAGCATGTTTCTCTTAAACACCCTGCCCCACACCTTTTTATCATTTCTTATTCTTATTGGCTGATTTCCTTTTGGAAATTGGTTCAATAGGAAACCAGCCAATAAGAATAAGAAACGATAAAAAGGTGTAGTTTTTAGTGGGGAGTCTGAAAAGATTATCTATAATTAGATCACTGGCCGGTAACGGGTTAAGAAAGAAAATAATAATAAATCGCAAATAATAGGCATTGATATATGAATTGATCGTTGTTGCATGATTTGCCAATTTTTAAAGTAACTAAATCACATTTTTGCAGAAAAATGGCTTTGTATTTTTACTTAACATTCGTTGTTTACGGTATTTTTGGGTAGATAAGCCGCAGAGAAAAAAAATGTGTTTCATCAGATACGCCGCATTGGCGTATAAGCCACATAAAACTTAGTTAAAAATTTAATCTGCAAGAACCTATGCTGCAGTATACTCCTATTGACATGGTTGAAAAACAATGACAAAGAAAAAGTAACTTTGATTTGAAAAGTGTTTTAATATCATAGATAATTAAAACATTGCAACAACTGAACTGTTAAGCAATAACTGAAACTTATAGTAACCCTATCCTATTCTGGTAGTCAATGTTACTTCCCATTCCCATTGTTTTTCCATTTGGAGTTATTGTTGATGTTTTTTTTTTCTTAATTTATTCCCCTTCCTTATCACTGGTGATTTTGATTTTTTATTTGTTTTTCCATTGGATTCCTTGATATGTTGGTAATTGTTGATGGTTTTTTTTTTCTTAATTTATTCCCCTTCCTTATCTGATCTAGGGAAATAAAATAACATCTGAATAAGCAGAAATGCTGTCACCCTTTTCAAAATAGAACTGTTCAAGGGCCTTGCAGTAGTGGCTATGTGTGACATAAACATATCAAGTACTTTAAAAAAACAAAAAAAAAAACTTTTACATGGCATATCAGCAACAGGAGTTAAAATTCAGGTTTTAAACACATACAAGCTGCAACTTATCTACCCGAAAATACAGTAATATATTAATAATAATTAAGATAAAAAAATAAGAAGTATTGTAACCCAAAAATGGAAGCTATAAGATTGCTGCCCAATTACAGTAAAACGCTAATATTACCCATGACCATCGAAGAAACGTTAAAATAAGTTGTAACTACTCGGTTTTTCACAAGTAATAGAAAAGTGTTACTGATCTAAAAACATTAAAAACCTCTTGGAAATGCAAATGAAGTGGACTAGGTTTTTGAAATGACTAAATTATTTTTAAATCTTTGCTTACAATCAACAATAATAGGTAAATTACCTGTCAAGGAATAGCATGAACCTGATACATCAACTTTTGCTGTAAGTGGAATTTTTGTGATTTCTTGCATCCATTTCAATAAATCTCCATACAAAAGCTTTCTAAACAAAAGAAAAAGTTCTCTGATTTTCAAAATATTGCACAAATTGAAGAATAGAGCCTCTCATTAATCAAGTCAATCGTTAAAGAAATGCGATTGTACTTACACAAAATTTGAGATGCATGGATTTTTGCATTGTCCTAAATCCTCCGACTATATGAAAATAATAATGTTAAAAACAAATCTTTGAATTCTTACAAAAATATAACTTTTCAAGGATTATTTGAAATGTACCTGTTTAAGCTTATATAAATCATTATGCTTGGTTTTCATTTTTAAGTTAGCAATTTCTTTCTTCAAAGTCAGCACATATTCTAAGGATTCAACAAAACCGCCCATAACAGTACAAAAAAAGGGATCATTCAAAACATACGCTTCACTATCTATTAAAAGAAGAAATTTAAGCCCATTACAAGTTAATTAAGTAACAAAAAATACTTAATAATGCAAATTATTAAAATACATATTTTAAATTCAATAATGTGTGCATGGTTTTGATAAAATTTATATACGCACTTAATTCAACGCAGCAGTCCCACTGAAGTGCAGCAGTCATGGAAGTAGCAAAGCTACTGTAATTGCTACATTTTCCCTTTTTTTTTTTTTTTTTTTTGTACAGTCAAACCGGTCTATCTTGAATTTTATGGGACAGAAGAAAAATTCCGAGATAAGGAGGTTTCAAGATACAGAGGTTGTGATAAAATTTACGAAAATAAGCAATTGGAACAAAGTCAAATACTTAATAGATTGTTTTGCATTGATATTGTTGAATATTTTACTGTACGACATGTTGTGAGTCCACATTTTACTAATTGTGATGACTATACCGGTAGCAAGTTAATGCATAACTTTAAGTACGAACAGTCTTTGAATGACTGTGCAGAAGATGATTTTTGTCTCCCAGTTATACCATTGATAAAGGTGCCTAGAGATGAAATTCCAAAATGAGAGTGGTCAAAATTCGAAACCTAAAGGTTTTCGGGAAAAATCATTCGCGATAAACATGAGAAAAACATTAAATTTATGCTGTAAAAGCAGGGAAATTGAAAAATTTCGACATAGAGAGGTTTACAAGATAAACAGGTTCGACTGTAGTGTGTAGGGTACTACTTTAAAAATAAAATGAAATGAGTAGTATGATACACAAAATTGTAGTTTAGGTAACCATTCCTAGCAACTATTTTTACCATTAGTGTGATAAATAAACAAGGTTGAAACAAATCTGACTAGTGTAAATCTGTCTCAAGGCATCAGCAGGTGCAATAATGATTAAGGATAAGATTTTCAAAAAACATGAATTGTGCTCATCTTATCAAACCATTCATTGACAGCTAAGATTTCTTATTTATTATTTTTTAGTAGTTCAATCACTACACAGATTTGTGTCATTAATTGCTCAACATAAAACAAATTACAACACAACATACCAAATTGCATGGACTTTTTCTCACGAAAACTAACTGCCATTTTTTCTATGAAGGTTTCATCCAAATATTTTTTACAGATGGATCCTTTTGTTTCATGCATAGATGTTTTCTGCCGTTTAGCCCCAGTGATATTTTTCTTACAGCTGCTGGCCATCATGGAGTGTGTTCTAAAAGAAGACAAGTCGATCTACAAAAAAGGCCCATTTTAGTAGAATTAATAAACTATAAAAATTCTGAATACATACGGTCAGTTCCTATGGTTAAGCAATGGTTAACGAATACCCCGCTTATTTGAATAAAACATCCTGAAACAGAATATTCCCCATGCAATAGAAGCAATGTTTAACCTTTTTGATCCGGGATGTTCAGATATAAAATTTTTTTTCGATCCAGGTAGTACGACAGTTTAACAACAGATTTCTTTTTCATTGCAAAGAGAAGGTATAAACTGTCGTACCAGACTTATGAAACCTTGAAAACATCCCCGGCTCCAAAGAGTTCGAGTGAAAATTTCAACCCCGTCCTCTAAACTAGACGAGACTTATGGTACAACATGTGTACCGCCCGGTTCCTAAAAGTTAAGATCCCTGCTTAAACAAATACCCCACTTAATCGAATAATGTGTTTTTGAACCGACAGTGTTTGGTCAAGCGGGGTCGACAGTATAAAAGATACAATTAAAAGGAGGAAAAAAACAAATTATACATCCGCAAATAACCAAGTTGGCTGATTATCAATTAATTATAATGATAATGGTTTTAATGCTACAATTTAACCATAATTTTTGCTTTTTTTTTTTTAGTTCTGGAATTAATCATACTTTGTGCATTATAACAATAAATCATTCATTTTTTTCTATTTTAATATGTATATCTTGTTGAATAATGCATGAATTTTATTCTAATTCTCTAAAACAATTCTTTTCATTAATGGTAAGACATTTGCATTCTTATAACTAGATATGAAAATTCAATTATTAAATTGGTAATGACCAAAAACTTTTAATTTGTAACAACTTTTTTTTTTAGTTTCAGCGGCAACTTAATCCAAGGTTTTCATTCTATGTGAAAGTTATAACACAATCTTTCGAGATTTGATTACAAAGCAGTAAGCACTATGATAAAGAATTGCACAAAGTACAGTATTCTATTAATGCATGAGATAAGTGTAATATGAAATTTAAGTGCATAATATCAAAATAAAATAAGAAACTAAATTGAAAAAACTAATACAGTCGACGCTCGTTATAACGACCACTCGTTATAAAGACTATCCAATACAACGACTGGTGGGAAAAACCCAACTTTATCCCAATATACTCTATTTTCTACCTCTTACAGCGACCACTCGTTACAAAGACCTTTTTCTGGGGGACGTAGATGGTCGTTATATCGAGCGTCGACTGTATTGATGCACCAATCAATTAAACTATCAGTTCATGGAATAACATGACCCTTTTCCATATTTTCTACAGAAAGTTTTTTATGTTTACTATGATATCTGTGGCTTGGTTCTAAAAGGGCCTAAGTCAAAAATGTTAGTTTCGAGAAAAAGGCGATGAAAGATATTTGAGATTTTTTAGAATACTACAGCTTTCTTATATTAAGATTCCCATTATTATTTTTTGGTATTTGTTTATTGTTAGTGTAAAGAAACATTATTTTATCAAATGGAATTTTTTAACCTGTTACTATTTTATGTAAATATTATGACATTGTGTGTATATGACATTGGCTGACATTATAATGGAAATACAACCAATTTTAGTTTGGTATTAGCCTTTGTAGAATTAGAGTTTTACTAAATTGGAAACTTTTGATGTAAATAACACAGAATGTGAAAAAATTGACATTGGCCCTTTTAGAACCAAGCCACAGATATAAATTGAAAAAACTAACATTGAGGTACCAATCAATTTTAAGCTCTATCAGTTCACGGAATAACATGACCCTGTTCCATATTTTCCAGTTTATTAAGTTTACTATGATATAAGCTCTTTTTTTAATTTGATTGTGCCAGGGGAGCCCACTGAGAGGGGGGGCTTCATTGCAGAAACTGAGCGGTTGAAATTTTTAGGGTGTTGCTTTTTTAGGAAATTCTTATTTTCTGAGAGGCTCTCGTTCTCGGGAGACAGGGGTTCTTCAGGGACCGAGCTATGCATTCGCCACCTCGCCAAATGCGATAAAATAGAAAATTCGGCGAAAAAGATTTTGATTTGGCTAAAGTATTAGCCAATGGAAAATCGTCAGAAATTTTCACTTGGGGAAAAAATACATGTGTTACATTAAAAAAACAAATAATTAAATTACTTTGCTAAAACTCCCTAACTGCCTAAAAGTTTGGCGAAGACTTTTGAAATTTGGCTAATTTACTGCCTAACAACTTAAAATTCTTAGCCACTGTCCCTGGTTTTTTCATTCCATTTGGGGGATGGGGAGGCACTATTGCTTATGGAAGGGGACATCCCCCATTGTACATTTAAAACAAGACAGAAAAATCATTTTTTAACAAAATGGTGCATTTGTCGTAAATGTGATTTCCTTTCAAAATAACCAGGACTGCACAGACAGATTGATTGACGTATTCCCCACGTCTATGAAACTAATAAAACGTATCCCGCATTGTACATTTAAAACAAGACAGAAAAATCATTTTTTAACAAAATGGTGCATTTGTCGTAAATGTGATTTCCTTTCAAAATAACCAGGACTGCACAGACAGATTGGTTGACGTATTCCCCACGTCTATGAAACTAATAAAACGTAAACTCCAGCGAAAACATTTTTCCTAACACTTTAATAGAAAAATATTTTAAACAAATTACAATTGATCTAAAAGCAACCTTCCCTCCAATTAATAACAAAGCAGGGTTCGCGTTTAAGAGTCCAATTATTGGACAAAGGATGTTATGTTGAAGAAAAAAAAAATTGAGATAAAATTTGCAGTAAGAAGCTTCATACGGATTTTCCAAAGCATAAAATACTGCATCCACACAATTTTTATACATAAATCTATGCATTGTTCTAATATATATTTTCCGGCATTGTGAAAAAATGACTTCTGTTTTGAATAACAAGCGATAAGACCTCCAAAACAAGTATTAATATTAGACACAATTAGCGAAACTCGGTACAAACACTAATCGGATCGAAATTACAACACATTTTGGGAGATAAAACAATTTGACCCTAAGAACAATCGCAATAAATGAATGAAAATATTGTGTTTCATATTATTTCTGATAACTTCAGTTAATTTAAAACATTTAACAGTGAATTAACGTCTTACTATAAAACAAAAACAAACACGTGCGTAATCAAAACATTTGATTGTCTTCATGTCTTCACTTCTGTTCATGAACAATAAGGCAGGGCAGGAGCAACCACTTGCTTTTTGCATAGCAACGGAACCTAGCAACCGTTCTTGGTGGATGGTGGACAAGCAACTCCATGTTTACCGTATGTGTAACATGGTATTGCGAGTGCGCAGTTGTTTTTTTAGCCTTTTTTTAAGTGTAAAATGTATTCCGAGTCTTGTGAAAGCCTTCATAACGAAGCAAAAGGAAGATACATTGATAAAACACAGATCATTAAGAATTAAGGTCCGTATTTATTAAGTAACTAGCTTTATACCCGGCGTTGCCCGGGTGCGTATCAATATAAAACCTTAGCTTCTCAAAAAATTCTAATAAAAATTTAACGCAGAACTTGTTCATAAACAACGTTCTTAGTTTCACCTTCAGACGCAAGAATAAATAAATTTAGTCTTGATGTAGTAGTTATCTCTTGTTCTTTTAGACGAAACTGACGCTGACTCGTTGTCTCCGATAGTCTTGATGTAGTAGTTCTCTCTTGTTGTTCTTTTAGACGAAACTGACGCTGACTCACTGTCTCCGATTGTCTTGATCTAGTTGCTCTATCTCTTAGATCTCTTAGACGATACTCACGCTGCTCATTGCTTTCTGATGCTCTAGCCGTCATATCTCTAATGGGCATTGTCGCTAGTCTTCGATTTCTCTCCTCAGGACTCTCATTTTCACGTTTATCAGGCGTTTTTTTTTTTTTTTTTTTTTTGCCTTAGGATGAACTTGTCCTATTGCTTTCCGTTTCTTCGGAGGCATTTTTGCAGAGTGGTAGCTAAATATACTTAAAATTCAAAAATTTATGTTTTTATTAATCGTTGTTTCCGAGCCTCGAGGTAGAAAGGTTGATAAATCAGAAATAAATTACTTTCTCGCTTTAAAGGTTTATCTCTATCAGTTGAAAAGAAAAAAAAAGCAGTTTGATTGTTTTTGACTTATTTCATGCTAAAATGAAATAGGTGAGCCTTGAAATGAAAATTCATTGTTTTAACTTTAATCTTTGTTGGAAAATGCTAATATTTAAATACCATAAATTTTATCAATTTGTAACCTAAAGGCTCATGTCGATTAAAAAAATAGGCCTAATAACAGGCTAGATTCCTATAAAAGGGTCATTTTTTGACAAAAAACTTGAATTTGAGCTTTTTAGATTTTTTAAAATTTCAAGACCCCGCCTATGAGAATTCTAGGGCATCAAGGAACCTCTGTGTCAAGTTTGATGAAAATCTGACGCAAATTGTGGATTTGTATAGAGAACAAGTATACATACACTCATTTTTATAGATATAGAAAATGAATTTTAAACTGATGCGCGTCTAACTTGCCGTACAAATACAAAAAAAAAAGAAAAAGAAGGATCGATAGCTCCACAGTTTATGAATATCTAATGCATTAAGAACAATCAAACCCTATCAAAACAAGCATATTAGTGGACAGTTTGTTGTTACAAAGAAAATTACAACGTATGAGAAGGCACAAAAGAGCAGGGATATTGCAGACACGTTTTTCGGCGTTACAAGGAACGCCTTTTAACGCCGAAACACGTGTCTGCAGTATCCCTGCTTATTTGTGCCTTCTTATACGTTGTAATTTTCTTTGCATCTATAGCACAAAGGTATTTGTAAACTTTAGTTTGTTGTTAGTCTACTCAGTGGTTAAAAACAAAGAGAGTTTAGTAAATAATACTTTTTTTATGATTGATGCGTTGAAAATGAAACATCAGTATGAAATATAAACAAAAAAAAGCCAAAACTAAAAAAAGAACGGGCTAAAATTTTTGTCAAATCTACAAGAAAAAAGATTACAGAGCAAATCATCGGTAAGAAAAGCAGACGACGTTTCGAGTATGTTTAGTTGTCATCAGCACGTGGTGTTTGTTTGTCTACCAGGATGACGTCAGCTGCTACTGCCCTTGATTGGAGAAATCGAGAGATGGAGTTCTAGAATTTCTATTTATATCGAAATGTAAGTGGTTATTATTTTCAGGATAAAAGAGAAAAACAAAGCTCATAAATAGAGCAAAAATGTTTATAAATTTCAATGCATAAAATAGAAAGTCAAAAATCAGGAGCGAAAATAGCAGATACGCCCAAAGGGCCAGGCTCCTCCGAAAATCAAGAATTTTTTTTTTAAATATGAAACGTAATTCGGTTACGTTTGTCCACAGATAATTTCCAAGATTTTAGCTTAACAAAATAAGTAAATAAATATCTTACGAGAGGAGAGAGCAACCGGCCCGTCAAACTAGAGAGGACCCGCGGCTTGTAATCCTTTCCAGTCCTGGATTCATAATAGGCAGCTGGTGTACGAAAAAAGTGGGGGGTCAAGAGAAATGTGGGGTGGTGTTGGGAGTAGAAGGCAGTTTTTTTTTTTTTGGTAAAATTTGCCTTTATTATTATTTCAGCTTTTACTTCGGTGAAATAAATCAGTCCATCTATAGTAAAACATCATTTTTCACTCGATTATTACTTTTTAACCGTGAAAAGTGAGGGGGCAAGGCCCCTTTACTTTTGGAAGTGAGGGGGCAGTCAACCCCCTGGCCCTACTGTGCGAGCCACCCATGCCTGGGTTTATGTGGAAATTCGGGGTTTTCTCTCCCGGTAGAAATTTCAGAAAGTAAAAAATTCAAATGTGGTTCCAAGCGCGGAAGCAAAAGGGAATCATAACCTCCTTGACGAGACTAAAGAAATCGTAAAATTACAGCTTTAGATCTTCAGGAATGAAAAATTCTCAAATGAGAGTACCTCCTTTCCAATGTCATCAAAGGTGTTAAAAGTTGTTCTTTTACAACTTCAATTTCCAAAAATTTCGGAAAGAAAGCTCCTTGCCCACTTCTTTAGTAGCCTAAAACCGCATTTTAAGAATTTAAAGTTCAAACAGTTTCCGATACAGATATATCTTTCCTCCTGTCTATTGTATCTAACGCCTTTAAAGATCGTTTATTTGTGTGTTTTTTGAACGGAAAATTCCAAATTTCTCCCCCTTTTCCCTAAAATCATCTAAGATAATTTAAAATAGCATTTTTGAGCCTCAACGGTTAAAAATTTTCTGAATAGCCTCCAAGTAGTTTTCCTTCCTCTAATATATACTACCATCTGATAAAGAAAGTCGTATCTCCAAGGGGGAAAAAATCGAGAAAAACTAGAAAGCATAAATTTTTAACCTTCATAAATGCTATTATATTTTTAAAAAACGTTTTAGTTTATAAGTAGAACCATGCAGGAGCCAGCAGCAAAATTGAGCAAAATTTTTAATTTCTTAGATAACAATGTCTTTTATCTTTAAGCAAACAAAAAACTTGTAACAATGAATTGCAGCAAAATTTGGATTTAGGATCTTTTACATTATGGCGGCAGAGCATTATCAAACATAAATTAAAAATGCAACTTTGGTCCTTATAATTTCGAACAATTCCTAGAGAGAGAAAGCGCTCAGCCCTTTCACCTCCTTTCAGCGAGTTATTATTGAAGAGAACCAAAAATGAGTTTTAATTTTACATCAATTACAAATCATTTTTCTATTAGGAGGGTATCCAAAGCATACTCTCCTTTCCCTAACTACAATAAAGATTCTCAGAAACAACACGTTTTAAGTTTTCGATTTTGAAATTTTTCTGTGGGATCTTCCTCACTGAACGTCACCAAAAATAACCTAAACTTGTGTTTCTAAAACAAATATAGTGTACCTATGAGGAAAAGGTAACAATACCCCCTCTCCGAAGTTAACAAAATTCCCCTCCGAAATTTCTTAATATACGTGTTCTCCATTGCAATAGATTGAAAAGGTGAGGAAAAGATAGATCCATATTCCAAATATGCATGAATATTACATTTGATCTCCAAGCTCTTTAAGAACCAAAAACATTGCCAGGGGACAGGAGAGGTAGGTAACTGGTCCCTTCTTGGCCGCTCTAAATCAGTGGTTCTCAACCTTTTCACGGCTAACGCCCTCTTTACGAGTGGAATTTTTTCCAACGCACCCGCCCCCTTTATATTAAGGGTGAAGGGGTGTGCGAAACGAGGTTTAACGTTTAACATAATTTTCTTCCAGAATTTTACAAAACATTAAAACAAGATATAATTTTCCTCATTAGTCATTATTAGAATTAAAATGACGAACGTAGAAATTAAAAAAAAATCTAGGATAAAAAATATTTTATTTTTAAAAGAGTAAAAACAAAAGAAAAAAAATAAATTAAATAGAAATAAACAAGCAAAAAGAATTTTTTATTCAAAAAATGAAGGAAACAATCAGATGCAATAAAAATAAACTAGCAAACCTTTTTTTTGTAGTTCAAAATACGAAAGGAACATTCCGAAATATATGTTAGTGAGATATTTATTTAAATCCAGTTTCCTCAGGGTCGGTTTAATATTTTTTGCAAGGTGAAGGCTCAAGTCTCCTCTTGGGACGATTTGGGGTCGATTTTGTTTTGTAACTAGGTCGGTGACAACACTTAATCCTCATTCTACGAGGTAGGAAGAGGGGAAGGCGATTTAAAAAATTTTGGCGATAGCTCATAGTCCGTGCTAATGTCTCCTTCTCCTTGCAGCCAAAATCCTGTAAGATTGTTAACATTCTAGAAACCAGCTTTTCAAGATTCTGTGGTTAAAAGTTCCACCAATTCTTACTGATACTGAACATCTGTTGTCTCAATATTTTCAAAAGGGTTCATGACCCAATCGAGGAACGTTCAGAGACAAAAATACAAATACAAATACAAATGTGGCGACCAGCAGCAGGCTCTGGGCCCAACTTGGCTGGTCCTAGTCAAATTAAAGACCCCAATGAAGATCAATGGCCCTCTTAAAGCCATCTACTCCATTGCTCTTTACCACCTCTTCCGGTAAGCTGTTCCAAGTTCCCACTACCCTGCTAAAATAGTAATTTTTTCGAATTTCAAGATTAGCTTGAGATTTAAACAGCTTAAAACAATGACCCCTTGTCCTGCTTTCCGTGCGAAAATCTAAACCCGTAACATCATTCATTTTAATAAATTTAAACAACTGAATCATGTCCCCTCTGGCTCTCCTTCGCTCAAGACTATACATATTAAGCATTCTAAGTCTGGAATCATAGTCTAAATTAGAAAACCCATTTACTAACCTTGTAGCCCTTCTTTGTACCCTTTCCAATAAATTAATGTCTTTCTTCAGATAAGGAGACCAAAACTGAACATCATACTCCAAATGAGGTCTTACCGAACTTCTATATAGAGGCAGAAGAACCTTTTTAGATTTGTTTGAAATAGATTTATTTATAAACCCCAGCATCCTGTTGGCTTTGTTACTTGCTACACTGCATTGCTGACTAAATAAATACGTATATACTAAATACGTATCCTCAAAGCGCTCAGAGAAGTCCTTTGTGCATTGTGCAAGGACTGAAGATGTTGGCAAAAACGTGAGCATCATCGAAGTAGATTTCACTAAAAATAAAGCATAAAAGTAAATTAATGAAGTGAGCAAAAGCCAAAGTTAAAAGAGGTCAAACAAAACAGTCAAACTGAGCGGGCACTCTAAGCATTGCAAATACGATTGCCAGGTAAACATTTAGGAAAATATAACCAAACCGAGGAAAACAGCCAAATTGCTCGTGTCCCCCGGCCTATCGAGATATTTTGGATATCTTTAGGGTAGACTTACTTTCTCATAGGTACTACCCCTTATGAGAACATGGTGAAAGAAAATTAAGAAAGCAAAAAATCAAAAAAGGTGACGTTTAATGTTCTGCCTAACGCTGGGGCAGACCCGTGCTGGGTGTCTTGGGAGGGCGGTGGACAGAAGATGAAAAGGGAGCCTCCATACTGAGGGGCTGTGGCGAGGCCGTATATAGAAAAAACTTCGGGAGGGCTCAGTTTGCACATTGCCCAAGCACACAAAAATTTGTGTGTGTTATAAGTTTTTTCTTGCTGCCCCCCCCCCCACACATGCTGTTTCGTGTGTGTGTGTGTGTGTGTGTTTTCGTGTAAATTTTTTTGGGGATAGACTTTTATTAGGATAGGTGTATTAAGAGAGAGAGCAATGAATTCTTTTAAGTAGGATAGAATCTTCGTAATTTTAGGGGGGTCCGGGTGTTTCTCCCCCGGGGAAATTTTTGAAAAAAAGGTTTAAAATTCTGAATTTTGAGGCCTTATATGGGACAATTGGGACTTAAAAAATAGGCAAACAAAAACCTTATAAATGTCCCACATTCCTTTGCAAAGTAAGATCAATCAATTCTTTTTATTTCTTTTGTAATTTAACAAACGATTGACATTAATCGACAGACAGGAAGAACGAGAGAGGGGAAAGGTTAACATATCATCACTCGTTTACATCGGCTTTCAGTATAATTACATAATTTTTGATCAATTCCCGACTCGCCGACAGACACAGCACTTAATAATATAAAATAAACAACAGTATAAAATGCATAAATCCTTTAAAAGAAATTGTATAGAGATTTTAACAAATAATTAACGAGAGAGTAATATTCTGGCCATTCAGTTAATTCATAGTTTGTTTTTTTAATAAGAAATACAACCGAAGCATTTTTTAAGGAGTTTGAAAAAGGTATTTAATGATTTTGAAAGACTCTAGACAGAGTAAAGTTATTGAAAGTATTTCATTTGCACTTTCCATTCTCTAACGTTTTAATAGTTGATCGGACAGTCTTATGAAATTGTTAAAACTTTGAAAGACACAACTGTTTTAAGTTAAAAATAGATATTAAAAAATATTTCTTCAAACGACAATTTCTTTTTCAATCAGAAGTACCGCTGAAAACGAAAAAGAATAAAGGTAGTGTAATATTTTTCTTGTGCTTAACATATTAATAAATGAAGCAGTTATAAAGGAACTTTCAAAATACTAAATTTGATATTTGGGCGATTCTCTGTAAACTCGTCATTTTTCACACGAAATCTGTCCGGGCACGGTTTTTTGAAATGTTCGTATAATTATAATACTATTGCTCAGACAATGAATCTATTACTTTGGTTTGAAAGAGGGCCAATTGAAGTTTGTTTTTCTGATAAATCATGACAGGGGGTAAGTCCCCCACCTAGTATAACTAGGCAGGGGACTGTGCCAGGTGGCTGTGTTTCTGCTCTTTGTTGCGTAATATCTGCAAAACTATTGGAACATAATTAGTTACGAGACTACCTATAAATTTATGCACAAATCGTGGACATAATAACTAATATGTTTTATAATTAAATTAATTGACATTAATAAACTCACTTCCCAGAGGACTGTTTTCGCAACGACCCTGATGCATACTTTCATCACAAATGTGGCTCTCAAACTAAGCAAAGTAGCGTTTCAACACCGTTCTCGGCGATTTCGGCAAATTCACACTGATTACTTTAAACTTCATGCCAAAAATAATTTGCAAAAGTTATAGATTTTTCGTATTACAGCTTTGAATTTGTTGCAGGGGACTGTTGGAAAAAACTGAATTTACATGACAATTTTAAGTTTTAGAAATACGTAATTATACCTTATTTCATAAGAAAAATATAGCTTCATTATTCTATTTTTAGATATTAATTGCCAAATTTATGTAGTGTTAATAGGTTTTTTGAAATATTATCTTTAACAGTTAGACTATGGGATTGGGACAGCCAGGGGACTGTGTTTTTGGCGCTTAGATAATTTCTAGAAAAAAAAAAAATTTAAATAGTTACCGCTCCAAATACAATTGGGCCACAAAGTATTAATGCTTTACTTGCATTAAGAGCAATAATTACTTTATTACACTTTATTATTTTTAAAATATTCGGTCCGGACAGCGAATTACCAGTTTACAGAGAATCGCCCATTTAATAAATTTATAAAATTAATTTGGGAAACGTGCTACAAAAAATGCTGGAACATGATTTTTGCATTTCGCAGAATGATACTTTTTTTTTAATCAAGGAGCTGAATTCCGGGCAACTTGATATCCCCCCCCCCCCCCCATTTGTGACAGAAACTTTAAAATTCAAGGTTTTACAACTACATTTAACAAAATATTTTCAAGCATTTGTATAAAACACTTTTTCGAAGTATAATTTTTCCAGGATTAAGGGGCACCCAATAAAGCGGAGGGTCTGTGAACGTATCCATTTTTGAGTGTTCTTTTGATCGGAGCCATGTTTAGCTATTGAAATCCCTCGAGGGTTACAGATGCTTAAAAACGAGGACCAGCAAAATACCATCTTAATTGAATAATAAGGGTTGCCAAGAAGCAATCTCAGCCTAATCGGAAGGTAGGGCCTCGGCCCGTAGTGGGGTAGAATTTGGAGTGTAAGTTTTATAGAAGAGGGTTCCCGCTGACCAAACTGTCAAGTAGCTTGCCTTAATTTGGGAAAGAGAGCAGGAAGTGCTAATAAGAGTCTTGTTTTCAAGTATGTTTTACA